>JAMYXO010001023.1:0-34306 GCA_033310375.1 Conus canariensis
CTTTCCTTTCACAAAAGTGCCATGTTATGGAAAAAAAAGGACCTAGTATCAAAAACTTACTACCCACAGTACGAAAAAGTCTCAGCTGTCAAAGAAGTCGAAGAGTTCGGTGTCATCATATATGTCAAGACCTTAGATGGGGCGCTTATATCGCCAGCACTTTGATGAAATTTGAAAGTGGACTTCATTCTCATCAAACAAACAGCATATAAAATACTGGTAGGACCCAACTTGGAATGTGCTTCACATGTTTGGGACCCTCATGCCATCAAAGACATTGGTGAAATGGAAAAAGTGCAACGTGCCATGCAACTCACTGGGTTACAAATCGCCATCGTCAAACATCAAGTGTTGAGTATATGTACACCAAGCTGTACTGGTCTCGTCTCAAAGATGGAAAATCTGCAATGCTGACAACCTTCCTCAAAATCCACCGTGAAGAGGTTGTCGTCAACACAATACACAGGCCAGTCCCAAACTCACCTCCAAGGCAAACAAGACAGTCACACTAGGAAAGCTGGCTACATCCTTCCCGCCTGCAAAATGAACAACAGAAAGTTATGCTTTTTTTCTAAAGAAAGGCAATGACTGGAACTCTTTTTCACCTGAGGCAACAACCCCAAACCTTAGAGACATTCTGCACCGTACCGCCTCCCTCCACCCCGAGTTATTACAGAACCAGAACATCAGAATCAAAAGAGTATCAATGTCTCACATTCCGCCTCTGTACCTTCCTCCATTTGGAGTCTTGTTGAGGAAGCCTCGCCTAAGCATCCTTTCTATCCCCCAGTTACTGCACTTCTATGTGTGGCTCCTGTGCGCATCCTGGTGCATCCACCAACAATCCCCACTCATTCCACTCAGACCCAGTCCTTCAGGGCTGTCTGTCAGGGCACTCGTAACTCACAGCCAGGAGGGTGCTCAGGGAAAGAAGTGGTAGAAAACTGGAGAGGGGGGAGGGGGGGGGGGGGGTTGACTGTGACAGAACTACAGTCCCTAGTGACAGCATCATAGCATCAAGTCTTTCAGGAACATTATCCCTGTACAGCTGCTGCTGACACAAGTGGATAGCTTGGTATGGGTAGAATTCTATTTTTCTGGCAATAGCTTCCAATATCTAGTTGGGGAATTTCCTTACTCCTCTCTTGGCAGAGTTAAAGTTCTTGCCAGCTTCATCAGGGGGTTGCCAATCAGCCATTTGTGCCACCATCCTTCATCTGGGAGGTTCCTCCAAGATGACTTCCTCTTACAAGAAGTCTCTTGGAGAATTACTGTCAAGGAAGCCCACCCTCAAAGCCGGCCCGTTTATGGGATCTCTAACTTATTCTGGGTGTTGTCCGGAATCTGTCCTTCTAGCCGCTACATTTCCTTTGTTCACATCTCTTATGAGACCATTTCCTCCTCTCTCTCTTGCTTCGACTCGGTGTTGTAGAAGGAGCCTGGTCACAGTGGCGATCTCAGGGGCGTCACCTTCTACCAGTACAGGTCAGTTACCCTGTATTTCTTGCATGATATTCTCGCCAAAAATCAGGCCACCCCCTTATCTTCCGTCTACATTAGGGATTTCTCTGTGATCCTTGGTCAGGAAGAAAGATGAGAAATTGGGGAGGAGAAGGGTGTAGGGGAGAACATGAATGTTTGCCCATTCAGTTGCATGCGCTATCATTGTGACAGGTTCTGCCTGGGCGCCCATCCCAGCGACACCTTCTGATCTCCTTAAATGTCCACAAAAATGTCAAATCGACGGGCACCGCCTCCATGTGGCACATCAACATTGTTTGATGGTGTACTCCCAGGCTCCGTTAGGTGTCTCTGACCTCAGCGTAAAGGTGTATGAGGTTAGACAATTGTAGCTTAGGCTGTCTTCCAGCCCTCAGTTCCTTTATGCCATTTACTGGCGGTAGCTGTCTGGCATTTGGAGAGTCTCTTTCAATATTTCTGTCTCAACGATATCCGCATTACCAGAACTAATGGGTCCAAGGAGATCTCCTTCACTGAGGCTAACTCGGGCATATCCACCCCTACTTCTAATCCTGGACACCATTAGGGCGATTCACCCTCCTCCTAGTACTTCAGATTTTGCAGTAGTTTGACATGGTATACAATATATGATGCCAAAATGGAGATTTCTCATATTCCCTGTTTGGGTGAATACCTTTACCTTGTCCAACTTATAGACCCACCTGTCCTCCCTTTTGCTATTAATTGCTATGGTCCAGTTGAGGTAATTTCCTGGCTGCAGGTTAGGCCATAGAATGAGGAAGAAGTGGAAGCAGCCTAACGTCATTTGCTAGAAACAGAAGAGGCTAGTGGGAATCTTACAGCCACGTTAGCAATGAAAATTTGGCCAAACAGAGCTCTCAAATTGTTTTAGCCTGCAAGAATTCGACAGTGTAAGGTTTCTTCTTTTTTTTTTTAGCTAAGCAGGGAGTCTGAGAGGGAAAAAAACATTTTCTGAATAAAGTAAGCTCAACTGATAAACAATATTTTGACATGTGAGAAACAATATTTTTATATGTAAAATGGTATATGAAAGTAAATTGTATAAAAAGAAAAGTCAGTGTATTTTTTAATTTAAAGAAATTGTATATCCCTTACGTTGACAATTTTGACTGTTTACACTCGGTTCTTACAATTATTTTGATATAGGACAAAAAGTATTAAATGCATAAGTACTCTGAAAGAATGCCCTGATGTGAATGGCCACTTCAAAATTATCCAGTGATGGTGAACTTAGACTCACTGACCATAGGGAAAGTCCTGTTGACAGTGGGAAAGACTGTGACCCGGGATTCTCTTCAGAGAGCACGCAAAACCTCATGGCGAAAGCTGGGCCATATCTGGAGTTGCAATGTCTTCATCTGTCAACGGAACAGCAACGAGTGAGGTTACGGGATGCACGTGGCAGTTGCTTGACGGTGCCGTTTTTTGCCGGTGGACTCTGTAGTCATGAAACATGGGCTGGTACACCCTATGGAACACTCCCGTGGAGGTTATGTCGTGTCACATCCAGTGGACATTACGCGATGGCAACTGCCAGGGAGCAATTATGTCCCTTGACGTCTTAATGGAATGCCATATGCATGCCTGCACCCTGTTTGAACACAGGCCAGGCTTCCAAGGGTCTTTTGTGGCATAGCAGTGGACGCCAGGGGAGAGGTGGCAGCTCTCCTTTGAGGGACACTGATGTGAGAGATCAGTGTCGGGTGGCGCAGACAACCTTCCAGCCATGTGGGTGATGGCGGGTCTAGCCTGTATCACTGGGGGACGGCTCCTGGAGATGTGGGGTGATCGGCGAAGGAGCGCTGCCTGACTGTGACTACCGTGGCCTGGAAATCCATGCTCTGTTTGGGGAGGCAGACATGGTGGGCACTCCTTATGGGGTTGGGCTGAAAAATTGCCCTCACGGCCGCAGTCCGCGAGTACCCGCCGAATATTAGGGACTCGTGCAGCGTTCCAGCGACCTTTGTCCTGCTCCCTCCTTGAGGCGGCCTCACGCGGCACAGGACCATCGCCATCCAAGCATGAAGAAGGCCGCCCGGTGGTCCTGAAGACAGCCTGATGTTTGGGGGGCAGCAGGCAACACACACCGACGCCTATTGTCGGTCGACCAACAACCTAAATTGAACCAACGTTCAAGAGTAACACAACCAAACTTGAACCAACATTCAAGAGGAACATGACTACAATTGAACCAACGTTCAAGAGGAACGCGAGCTCAGAGAGAGGAATGCGACGACCCACACTGAGACCCACCCATTACTGCTGGTGACAGCAGTTGCCACAATGATGCAAAGCTACGTCTGCAGTAACCTTGTCCTTAAGGGCCTCAGGCCAATAGGACGTAAAACTCACCCTTAACCTAACCTTACCTTCCAAAGGTGGTGCATGATTGTTCCCAGGTGGTTTGTTAGGCAGTTGAAGACAGTACTTCACTGGGTCCCACGCGCATCTTTGGGTGTATTTTTTTCACGTTAGAAGTTTAAGCTGAAAGAGAACTATAAAATAGGCATTCTGGCTCACCCACCTCCGCCAGCTCCAACCGGCTAAAGCCGGTTTCGCTGTTGCTCCGCCGGCTTACCCAGAATGCCTATTTTATAGTTCTCTAATAGTAAACACTTTACAAACATACATAATGTGTAGGATTATCTGTTTTTAACACTAATTTAGAAAACTTTTGAGACTTTAGTTTTTGCTTAATCCTTCGTTTTTCTTGATCGTCTTCAATAACATCATTTTCACGCATACATTCATCAAATGCGTCTCTGTCTTTCATGTGAAATAAAACTACAGTCTTTAATTGTTCTCTAAAGTCTTTTAAAACTGAGTTATATTTTTGACATAAAATCCACACACTTATCCCAGCATGTCTTCCACTGAAAGCCAGTTTTGATAAAGTGTTTCTTTTTTTTAACTATGTCTCTCTCTGCCGAACAGTCATCTATAATAAATAGTGTCTGAGTTCCTTCAAACTGTCTATAAAAGTGTTCTAAGCACTCGCTAAGTTTATTGCTAGGATCAACTAAATAGATTTCATCATCTGTCCATATAAACCTTCTGTCGTGATATGCTTTGTTCCATTTAAGTGTTGGGCAGAAAATTACTATATGATCAAAATTATAACGATAAACTGTTTGTAATAGGTCGAGGACAAATATTGTTTTTCCACAACCAGTCTGTCCACAAATCAATGAACAATGAGGGTTTTTATCATAAAGTTTAACATCGGCATTGACACCAAAGTCGTCTGCTCCATAGTTTTAAAACAGAATTTAATCTAATCCAGTTATTGTTTTTATCATACTCTCTGTCAAAACTTGTTCAGTATAATAAAAACCTATAAGGTCCAAATGTGTAAGATTAATCCAGTTCAGTTCTGTAAGATCGTTTCTATTTAGACTAATATCAATTTTGTTGCTTGTTGTTATGACCTTAATATCCTCGCCATTGTAAAGAACGACGACAGTAACTTTAAGTTTGTCAACGTCTAAGTTTTGCCAGCTAATAAGAATTCCTTTCATAAGATTGTCACTGACGCCCAGAGCTCCATTTCTCGCCTCATCTTTTAAGACAGAAATTTTAAATATCATTGTGAACGTGTCTCCTAATTTTGTGCGTGGAATGAACTGTAATTTTGTAGAAGCTTTCTTTAAAACCGATTCTCTTCTGTGGAGGATGTACTGTTTGTCCTCAAACGGCATTATTTCGATCTCTTTCCGACTGTTGTCCTCTGGCATAAGACTTACATGTAAAGGGCCAGAGTTCAATGCTTTTCTGAAACTTTTTTGACGGTCAAAAAATGTAAATGGGCTTAAGAATTCAAATTTTATGTCCCATTCTAAATATGGTTCTAAGTGCCATTTGTTGTCAGTTTTTCGAACTATTTTATATTCATACTGACCTGTATTATTTGCTTCTAGATTGCGTAGTTGTTCTAGTTTAGGAAACCTTTTGTTGTCGTCAACCTCTTTGCGCTTATAATAACCATCTTTAGTGTACTCAAAACCATACAAAGTGCCTATCTCACCGTTTTGTTCAAAGTCCTCAACGTCTGCAAGGTCTTTTAATTCTAAAGTTACACACCTCTCAGGCGCTAATGTAACTCCTGATTCTTCTGGCCCACGAGACATTATTTTTTAGTACACCTTATTATTTTATTTCTAAAACAATGTGCAGGTTATCACATTTCACGACTTTCCCTGTTTTATCTGTGATCTTTATATTAAATGATCCGACCCTCCCACAAGCTAATCTTTTAAACTGTAAATTAGGGAATTGTATAATTTCATAATCGCAATATGCAGCTTTCCCTGATGGAAGAGCTCTTAAAACAGTTGAGGGCCTTCCATCATATAAGTTTTCATCAGTGCTCAGCTCGTCCAAATGAACATAGAGTAATGAATGTAATGCAAGATCGAGCGGATATTCTCCCTCATAAGTAGTTTCGTCTGATGTAACTATAAAACTATGATTGTCAGTTGCAAAACCTAACATTTTAGCTAGCTCTACATCAAAAAGGTAATGGACTACTTCTTTTTCAGGTTTGAATGTCAACATTGTTTTCAGATTTGCATTGTTAAGTTTGAGAGTAATGTTGAAGTTACTCATTGCTTCTTTTAGTGAGCAAAACCCGTAATAACCATCAGGTATGGTTAACTGGCTAACTTTGTCTCCTCCTTTATCAACTTTTAGAATCTTATTATTCTGCTTGGATTCAGTTATATTAAACCATACGACTTTGTAAAAAATTTCATGGAGTGCGACCCTTTGGGTTCCGCAGTTATTATCAATAGCATATTCTAAAAACGAAGGACTGTCTTGAGTTGTTATTGTTACAAACATTTTTAAAACAATTTAAAAATGAGTGCATTCAAATATACTAATGCAAAATATTCTGTTGGGCCGCACTACAATCTTAAAAATATAACAACTGACACCCTTGACATTTCTGTGACTCAGTCTGACGCCTTTCAAGTAAAGGTTAGTACTCCATTGGATCGTTATCTTAACCCTCCTATTAAAAACGACTACATCCCGAAAGTGTGGTTTAGTCATCCGATGCAGTTTTATCAGAACCAGTTAAACTTTGTTGTGTTTTGTGCATCAACTGGGTGTGGAGTGTCGTATGCTGATCATTTAAATCATCCTGATCCTTTGGTGAGGTCAGTGTATAGATTTCATTTTTATTACACCTTCAGGCGTATTTTATCTGAACTGCAAGCGCCATTACCAAATGACAAAACGTTTAATCCATTCAGCAACAGAATAGATTACAAGGCTTTTGAAAGGATCTGTAACGAATTTGATATTGACCCAAAGACAGACTTTAGACAAAAGTTGGATCTTAATCATGGTTTAGGCACCCTTTATTTTTGGGGCGTGCACAGAAAGTATAACTATGATTGGAATCCTCCTTACACATCTTTCTCTTCAGGCACAACTGTTCACCTCGGGTCCATAGAGCAAGAGCATAAAACAGCATGGACAACATTTATTTTGGATACTTCTAAGGGCCTAACAAAAGCAGGAATAGAACGAATAAACGACTCTATTCGTACTTATGTTTGGTGTTTGCTAGGTTCGCAAGCACAAACGAGATCAAACATAATTGATCCTTCTACTGGCTTTGACGCCCAAAAACAGTATTTAGCAAATTTAGAGGATTCTATTAATTCTGCAATTGATTTGCCTTCAAGTATTAAAAGGTACCAAAATGTTTTGCAATACGCAAGATCGAAAGTAGACTTTGCTGTCGGCACTGGTTTATACATGCTGCCTTCTGACCTCAGACTTCAGATAGGAACAATAATAAACTATAATAATGAAATCCTTGTGGCTGGCAATGAAGAGAAGGTCGGAAAAAACGACATAAATTCTAAGCCAGCAATAGCAATAAAAAAAGAAGTCCCCTCAAAACCCCATCCAATCCCCGTGGCCCAAAGCCCAAAGGCCATTGAAGACGCGGACTTTGTTCGTGATGACCATGAATATGAAAAGACGGCACTTGTTATTGGATTAACTGCCCTAGGATTACTTGGTCTTTATCTTACTATAAAGTAACCCAACTATTAAGACAACTAATGCCCATAAGTGCTCAGCCATAAAGCCAACTACTTTACTTGCGGCAGACAAAAGCCAGCTAACGATCCCTCCTATTATACTAGGCAAAGAATCTATTGCCTTACTGGCTAATTTTTTTAATAAACTTGCAAGATGATCGAGTTGTTTTTTTACCCATGATTTATCTGACGACGGAGTTGGCGGGCCTGGTGGCACTGCTCCCCCACCATTACCTGTAATAGCCATCACCAGTGTACTTATTGCAAATCCTAAGGCTGTTATAACACTTGCTAATGTGACACCTTGCTCTCTAAACAGTGTTCTTATTCGTTCTGCTAGTGTTGTGTCTTCATATAAAATTTTTTGGATAGTTTCTCTTATTCTGCTCACTTGAGTTCGTAATTGTTCTCGGTTAGTAGACAGCACTTCTAGTCTTGCTGATCTCTCTTGTTCAAGATCTTTTAGTCTTTGTGTTATTCTTTCTTTAACACCAGGTCCTAAGTTGTGGTCATCAGCCTCAACTAGTTTTTCTTTTTCTCTTTTTATATGCTCATCTAGTTCACCCAGTTTTGCTAAATTGTTTGTTAATTCGCCTCTGATGCTTCTCAAAGCATGATCAAGGGCCGTTATTTCTCTCATAGGTAGCGGCGGATCGTGCATAGTTTTTAATACTGTTTCTTCTGAAAAACTGGTTTCTGCTTCTATTATTTTGTCTGCTGTTGGGCTTAAATCTTTAAGGGGTATGTTTTGTATTTGGTTATCTGTTGGGAGTTTCTGTAGTGTGTTTTGAAGTTTAGCAACTGCTTCCCTATCTAATTTTGGTTTAGTAATGCCAAGGCGATTTTGATCGCGCACACTGAGTCTTTGTCTAATTGTACTCTTAGCTAAAAACTTTAATGGGTCTGGTTTAGTTGTAAGCTGAACAAGTTGCCCTTGGTCGTTTCTCACAGACAAATGGCCATCTTTTAATTCAAAATCAGGGTCTATAAATTCGGGAGGTTCTAGGCCTAAACTTTTGTAAAATGCTTCAGCCCTTTCTTCTGTTAATTCACGCTGCACTGAGCGCGATGGTTGTGTCAAAGGAGTCATTTCACTCATGTCGTCTCCAGGATCAAAAACATCATAATCTTCTTCACCTTCAATGCCTGCCATGTTTTTAAACAATTAACTTTTTATTTTGTTTTATAAAAAAATGTCACAAGCATATGGCTCAATTCTTGACCCGCATAGAAGACTGAAAGAGCCCTTTGGCGTGAAGGGAAATAAACAGAATATTATTGTTCCAAATAATCCATCTACTATTGATTCAGATCAAATTCTTACTGTTAAATTTCCAGACCTAGGAGCAGATGAAGTGATTGTGCCGGGATCTGCACGGCTTACTTTCAAAATAGAACTTGATTCAGCAACAGACGCAAACAGGACAGTAGTTCAGAATCTGGGACGGGCAATCGTTAAGAAAATTTCTATAAAACTTGAGGGGCAAGAAATATTTTCTTTACACAATGCAGACATATTTCTAATCTATTCTGATCTATGGCTAACCGCGAATGAAAGGGCCGATCTTGCGTTTCAAGGAATCGAAAATAACGAAGCACTAAAACACAGAATAGACGCCGAAGATGCTAAAGCCGGCAACAAGTATGAAGCTGTAAGTTTTGCTTATGGAAATCGCTTTTCCATACCCTTAGATTTTGAGTTGTTAAAAGCGCATGCGCCATACTTTCAAGGAGCATTAAAAGACAGATTGTCATATGAACTAACTTTTAATGAATACAAACGTGTCATTAAATCTACAGACTCTGAAGCAAAGTACAGCATTTTCGACATCTCGTTAGAGTTTGACATTGTTAGCAACCCTAACTTAGCAAGGCTGATTGAGCAACAATATCAGTCAAAATTAGCAATATATTACGAAAGAGTGATTCATCATTCAAAATATCCTAAAAGCAGAGCAGACACTATATGGAACTTTAGTTTTAGCGCCGCAGCACGATCACTTAAAGGTATTTTATTGCTGTGTGAAGATGATAAAGAACCATACCAAAGACAAAGTGAAAAGTTTATCAATCCTAAAATAACGAAAGTACAATGTTCAATTGAGGGTAGTCCTAACCAAGTCTACGGTAGCGGGCTTAAACCTTATCATCATTTTGATGAAATAAGAAAATTGTTTGGAGGCGGGAGGTCTAGAAGTCCAACAGTAGACCTTGTGTCTAAAGATCTACACCTTCACAGTGTTAGACTTGATGAATATTTAACAACGAAATACGGTTTATGGATTGACCTAAGGTCAACAGAGGATAATCAGTTGCATGGGAGTGGGAGAACAGTTAAAGACGTAATAAACATTCAAATTGATAAAGAAAAAGAGAGTGATAAACCGCTTAATGTACATTTGTTTTTAATATATGATGCGCAAGGGCAATGGACAACGTGGGAGAATGCACTCCAAAGAAGTCTCACTTGGAATGACATTTGGCACATGGCCCCTCTCAGGATCAGCTTCATTCTCAGATCTGCATATGACCTTCTGCCCTCAAATGCAAACCTGGTGAAGTGGGGGAAAACAGACGATCCTGCATGCCCCCTCTGCCATGAAAAACAAACAGTGGAGCATGTCCTAAGCTCATGTAAAGTAGCCCTGGCTCAAGGAAGGTACACATGGAGGCACAACCAAGTGCTCAAAGAAATTGTACAAGTAGTCTGGGCTAGTACCAACACCACAAAAGGGAAAATCAGGACTCCAAAAGCACCCGCAACATTCTTCACGGCAGGAGGCAGCAAATCATGGCCAAGAACAACAGTGCCACTCGAAACATGCAGGCAGAGTCTGCTGGACGGGGCAGATGACTGGGAGTGCACTGCAGACCTCCCAGAATGGAAGAGTCACCCAGAGATCATCAGCAAGAGTGGCATGAGACCAGACATAGTAGTCCACTCTAAGTCAACCAAGCAGCTGATCATGATCGAGCTCACGGTGCCATATGAGAACAGAATGGAGGCAGCTCAAATCTACAAGACTGAAAAGTATGCTGATCTGGCAAACAGCCTGAGGAGAGAAGGCTATCAGGTCAAAGTCCTCACTGCAGAAATTGGAGCTAGGGGGTTTGTAGGAACGTCTGCATACAGCCTCATGAAACAGCTCTCAGTTGCAGGGAAGGAAAAAACCAGAGCCCTGAAAGCAATGGCAGAAGCGGCAGAGAGGTGTTCAAGCTGGATCTGGTCAAGGAGGAACAAAAGTGAACTTCATAAGGCTTAATTTCCCTACAAATATCAGGTGTCCCTGTGGCTCAGTGGTTAAAGCGCGAGTCATTAAGTGGAAAATGAGCATGTCCAGAGGGTCATGGGTTCGAATCCCAGCCATGGCTCGTCCCAAGATGGGAAAAAAAGGGGCAGCAGAGGGACATCCGGAGTCATGAACCGGGTGTGGCCCAACCCCCCTAGAGTGTCAGGAGATAAGGGCCGAAACACTTGCTTGAAGGGGGCTTCTCTTCTGAGAACTCTCTGCTGCCACGCTCTCCACGAGTTTCTTTCTACTGATGCATGGGTAAACCATTGACTTCCGGGAATAGGCCGGAGGACGTCCGGGAAAGACCGGAGGACACTGGGAAAGACCAGAACCAAGGGCTCTGTGGGCTGGCTCCCCACTTTGCCTTAAACATGTGGCTACTAAAAATAAAAGGAAAAGATGCTCCCAGGATTCACCGAAAGGGGGAGAGAATGATGAATCCATCGGTGCTCAACCAATCATGACTGCAATCCCAAACGGACTATGAACATGGACCAAATGGAATATCCATGTGTCTGTGGAAAGCGTTTCGCTACCACCCGTGGCATGAAGATCCACAGAACAAAGATGGGATGTGTGAAGACTCATCTGAATGAGCAGCAGCGCACTGCATCAGCAGATAAGACGTCGGAAGACCAAGGCCAGGATTTAAACCACAGTGCCAAGGACATCCACGCTGTTGGTTCGGATGAGGAATTTGCACAGGCCCTCGATGCCAGGCGCCTGAAACTCAACCTGCCACGAGCAAACGAAACTGAAGATTGGGAGAAACTGGATGCAAAAATCGTCCAAAGACTCGATGCACTGATAGGGAAAAGCACCCTGGAACACAAACTAGCCACATATGGGGACATTGTGTATGCCACATGTAGAGACGCCTATGGAGCAAAACTACCGAAAGAGAAAACACCTCCAAAGAAATCCAGACGCCAAGAAAAGATGGACAAGATCAGGGTCCAAAAGAAAAACCTCAAGATGCAAATGAAGACCGCACTGCCAGCTGAAAAACAAGGCTTGGAAAAACTGTGGAAAGACCTGAAAGAAAAACACAGTGCCCTCAGCAAAGCGGAATCTGCGAGGAAGAGGAAGAGCAAAAAGAAGAAGACACAAGAGCGCTTCTTCAGAGACCCCTTCCAGTTTGCCAGAACACTGTTTGAGCAGCCAAAATCTGGGACCCTAAGTGTGGACAAAGGAGTTCTTGAGCAGCATCTGAGGAAAACATACTCTGACCCACAGAGCAAAGCACCACTCGACATTCAAGGTCTGGTGTGGCCAACCAACCCTGAGGAACAGTTCAATGGCAAGCCTCCAACGTTGGCGGAAATCAAGAAGGTGGTCGACAAAGCCAGAGCCAAATCATCACCAGGGCCAAACGGAATACCTTACCAGCTTTACAAGAAATGTCCCAAGGTGCTGGAGTGGCTCCACAGGCTGCTGCGATCGGCTTGGAGAAACCAGAAGATCAGCGGCCAGTGGATGACGGCAGATGGTGTGTACATCCCCAAAGAGCAAAACTCAAGTGACATTAGCCAGTTCAGGCCAATATCACTACTGAACGTCGAAGGGAAAATCTTCTTCTCTGTCATGGCAGCAAGGCTGACCAAGTACCTGATGGAAAACAAGTACTTGGATGTGTCAGTCCAGAAAGGTGGCATCCCAGGCGTGGCGGGCTGTGTAGAACACGCCACAATGATCTGGGACGCAATCCAAAAAGCAAAAACAGAAAAGAGAGACCTGGACGTAGTGTGGCTTGATCTGGCAAACGCATATGGATCTGTGCCCCATGAGATGATACAGTTGGCTCTTGAGATGTACCATGTGCCAAAGAACATCCGCGACATGCTCAAGAAGTACTTCAATGGCTTCTCAATGCGGTTCTCTACCAAGGAGTACACAACAGACTGGATCAACTTGGAAGTGGGTATTGCAATGGGCTGTGCAATTTCCCCAATACTGTTCGTGCTGGCAATGGAACTCATCTTGAAAGCAGCAACAAACAACGCGAGACAAACAGACCTTGGCGATGGATACAAGATGCCTCCTCTCAAGGCCTTCATGGATGACACTACAGTGATTTCATCCAGAGAAGACGAGACACGTCATGTGCTGGAGAGGCTGGACGACATAGTTGCCTCATCCAGAATGAAGTTCAAGCCAAAGAAATCACGGAGTCTCTCACTGAGGAAAGGAAAAGTGGCCGGATCTGTGGTCTTCAGTGTTGCCAACCAGGCCATTCCAACAGTCACAGAAGAACCAGTCAAGAGCCTTGGAAGATGGTATGATGATACGCTGAAAGACACACAAAGAGCAAAAGAAACCAAGCAGATGGCGGAGGAAGGCTTGGAGACCATTGACCAGTGTGGGCTCCCTGGCAAATACAAGGTCTGGTGTCTGCAGTTCATGCTGATACCAAAGCTGCTATGGCCTCTGATGATATACGACATCTGCACCAGCATAGTGGAGGCAATGGAAGCCAAAATCAACAAGTTCACAAGGAAATGGCTTGGTGTCCCACCCTGTCTGACTGACATAGCACTGTACTGTCGCCAAGCAAAGCTGAAACTACCCCTGAAATCCATCCTGGAGGAATACAAAGCAGGGAAGATCAGACTTCAAAGCATGCTGGAGGACTCAGGAGACAAGGTGATAGAAGCAATTAAGCCCCAGCTGAAGACAGGCAGAAAATGGAAAGTTCAAGAGGCGATGGATTCTGCAAAAGAAAGTCTCAAGATCAGAGAAATAACAGGACACACACAGACCAACAGACAGGGACTGGGGGTGACCAAAACTGAATGGTGGTCAAAGGCCAAAGGAAAAGCCAAAAGAGACATGATGATTCAGGAGATGAAAAAAGAAGAAGACCAAAAAAGACTCCAAAAAGCAGTCCAGCAGAGCCAGCAAGGGCAATGGACAACGTGGGAGAATGCACTCCAAAGAAGTCTCACTTGGAATGACATTTGGCACATGGCCCCTCTCAGGATCAGCTTCATTCTCAGATCTGCATATGACCTTCTGCCCTCAAATGCAAACCTGGTGAAGTGGGGGAAAACAGACGATCCTGCATGCCCCTCTGCCATGAAAAACAAACAGTGGAGCATGTCCTAAGCTCATGTAAAGTAGCCCTGGCTCAAGGAAGGTACACATGGAGGCACAACCAAGTGCTCAAAGAAATTGTACAAGTAGTCTGGGCTAGTACCAACACCACAAAAGGGAAAATCAGGACTCCAAAAGCACCCGCAACATTCTTCACGGCAGGAGGCAGCAAATCATGGCCAAGAACAACAGTGCCACTCGAAACATGCAGGCAGAGTCTGCTGGACGGGGCAGATGACTGGGAGTGCACTGCAGACCTCCCAGAATGGAAGAGTCACCCAGAGATCATCAGCAAGAGTGGCATGAGACCAGACATAGTAGTCCACTCTAAGTCAACCAAGCAGCTGATCATGATCGAGCTCACGGTGCCATATGAGAACAGAATGGAGGCAGCTCAAATCTACAAGACTGAAAAGTATGCTGATCTGGCAAACAGCCTGAGGAGAGAAGGCTATCAGGTCAAAGTCCTCACTGCAGAAATTGGAGCTAGGGGGTTTGTAGGAACGTCTGCATACAGCCTCATGAAACAGCTCTCAGTTGCAGGGAAGGAAAAAACCAGAGCCCTGAAAGCAATGGCAGAAGCGGCAGAGAGGTGTTCAAGCTGGATCTGGTCAAGGAGGAACAAAAGTGAACTTCATAAGGCTTAATTTCCCTACAAATATCAGGTGTCCCTGTGGCTCAGTGGTTAAAGCGCGAGTCATTAAGTGGAAAATGAGCATGTCCAGAGGGTCATGGGTTCGAATCCCAGCCATGGCTCGTCCCAAGATGGGAAAAAAAGGGGCAGCAGAGGGACATCCGGAGTCATGAACCGGGTGTGGCCCAACCCCCCTAGAGTGTCAGGAGATAAGGGCCGAAACACTTGCTTGAAGGGGGCTTCTCTTCTGAGGACTCTCTGCTGCCACGCTCTCCACGAGTTTCTTTCTACTGATGCATGGGTAAACCATTGACTTCCGGGAATAGGCCGGAGGACGTCCGGGAAAGACCGGAGGACACTGGGAAAGACCAGAACCAAGGGCTCTGTGGGCTGGCTCCCCACTTTGCCTTAAACATGTGGCTACTAAAAATAAAAGGAAAAGATGCTCCCAGGATTCACCGAAAGGGGGAGAGAATGATGAATCCATCGGTGCTCAACCAATCATGACTGCAAATCCCAAACGGACTATGAACATGGACCAAATGGAATATCCATGTGTCTGTGGAAAGCGTTTCGCTACCACCCGTGGCATGAAGATCCACAGAACAAAGATGGGATGTGTGAAGACTCATCTGAATGAGCAGCAGCGCACTGCATCAGCAGATAAGACGTCGGAAGACCAAGGCCAGGATTTAAACCACAGTGCCAAGGACATCCACGCTGTTGGTTCGGATGAGGAATTTGCACAGGCCCTCGATGCCAGGCGCCTGAAACTCAACCTGCCACGAGCAAACGAAACTGAAGATTGGGAGAAACTGGATGCAAAAATCGTCCAAAGACTCGATGCACTGATAGGGAAAAGCACCCTGGAACACAAACTAGCCACATATGGGGACATTGTGTATGCCACATGTAGAGACGCCTATGGAGCAAAACTACCGAAAGAGAAAACACCTCCAAAGAAATCCAGACGCCAAGAAAAGATGGACAAGATCAGGGTCCAAAAGAAAAACCTCAAGATGCAAATGAAGACCGCACTGCCAGCTGAAAAACAAGGCTTGGAAAAACTGTGGAAAGACCTGAAAGAAAAACACAGTGCCCTCAGCAAAGCGGAATCTGCGAGGAAGAGGAAGAGCAAAAAGAAGAAGACACAAGAGCGCTTCTTCAGAGACCCCTTCCAGTTTGCCAGAACACTGTTTGAGCAGCCAAAATCTGGGACCCTAAGTGTGGACAAAGGAGTTCTTGAGCAGCATCTGAGGAAAACATACTCTGGCCCACAGAGCAAAGCACCACTCGACATTCAAGGTCTGGTGTGGCCAACCAACCCTGAGGAACAGTTCAATGGCAAGCCTCCAACGTTGGCGGAAATCAAGAAGGTGGTCGACAAAGCCAGAGCCAAATCATCACCAGGGCCAAACGGAATACCTTACCAGCTTTACAAGAAATGTCCCAAGGTGCTGGAGTGGCTCCACAGGCTGCTGCGATCGGCTTGGAGAAACCAGAAGATCAGCGGCCAGTGGATGACGGCAGATGGTGTGTACATCCCCAAAGAGCAAAACTCAAGTGACATTAGCCAGTTCAGGCCAATATCACTACTGAACGTCGAAGGGAAAATCTTCTTCTCTGTCATGGCAGCAAGGCTGACCAAGTACCTGATGGAAAACAAGTACTTGGATGTGTCAGTCCAGAAAGGTGGCATCCCAGGCGTGGCGGGCTGTGTAGAACACGCCACAATGATCTGGGACGCAATCCAAAAAGCAAAAACAGAAAAGAGAGACCTGGACGTAGTGTGGCTTGATCTGGCAAACGCATATGGATCTGTGCCCCATGAGATGATACAGTTGGCTCTTGAGATGTACCATGTGCCAAAGAACATCCGCGACATGCTCAAGAAGTACTTCAATGGCTTCTCAATGCGGTTCTCTACCAAGGAGTACACAACAGACTGGATCAACTTGGAAGTG
The DNA here is from genome assembly GCA_033310375.1 of Conus canariensis. Classification (NCBI taxonomy): domain Eukaryota; kingdom Metazoa; phylum Mollusca; class Gastropoda; order Neogastropoda; family Conidae; genus Conus; species Conus canariensis. Next base: position 16,544 of record JAMYXO010001023.1, read on the forward strand.
GGTATTGCAATGGGCTGTGCAATTTCCCCAATACTGTTCGTGCTGGCAATGGAACTCATCTTGAAAGCAGCAACAAACAACGCGAGACAAACAGACCTTGGCGATGGATACAAGATGCCTCCTCTCAAGGCCTTCATGGATGACACTACAGTGATTTCATCCAGAGAAGACGAGACACGTCATGTGCTGGAGAGGCTGGACGACATAGTTGCCTCATCCAGAATGAAGTTCAAGCCAAAGAAATCACGGAGTCTCTCACTGAGGAAAGGAAAAGTGGCCGGATCTGTGGTCTTCAGTGTTGCCAACCAGGCCATTCCAACAGTCACAGAAGAACCAGTCAAGAGCCTTGGAAGATGGTATGATGATACGCTGAAAGACACACAAAGAGCAAAAGAAACCAAGCAGATGGCGGAGGAAGGCTTGGAGACCATTGACCAGTGTGGGCTCCCTGGCAAATACAAGGTCTGGTGTCTGCAGTTCATGCTGATACCAAAGCTGCTATGGCCTCTGATGATATACGACATCTGCACCAGCATAGTGGAGGCAATGGAAGCCAAAATCAACAAGTTCACAAGGAAATGGCTTGGTGTCCCACCCTGTCTGACTGACATAGCACTGTACTGTCGCCAAGCAAAGCTGAAACTACCCCTGAAATCCATCCTGGAGGAATACAAAGCAGGGAAGATCAGACTTCAAAGCATGCTGGAGGACTCAGGAGACAAGGTGATAGAAGCAATTAAGCCCCAGCTGAAGACAGGCAGAAAATGGAAAGTTCAAGAGGCGATGGATTCTGCAAAAGAAAGTCTCAAGATCAGAGAAATAACAGGACACACACAGACCAACAGACAGGGACTGGGGGTGACCAAAACTGAATGGTGGTCAAAGGCCAAAGGAAAAGCCAAAAGAGACATGATGATTCAGGAGATGAAAAAAGAAGAAGACCAAAAAAGACTCCAAAAAGCAGTCCAGCAGAGCCAGCAAGGGCAATGGACAACGTGGGAGAATGCACTCCAAAGAAGTCTCACTTGGAATGACATTTGGCACATGGCCCCTCTCAGGATCAGCTTCATTCTCAGATCTGCATATGACCTTCTGCCCTCAAATGCAAACCTGGTGAAGTGGGGGAAAACAGACGATCCTGCATGCCCCCTCTGCCATGAAAAACAAACAGTGGAGCATGTCCTAAGCTCATGTAAAGTAGCCCTGGCTCAAGGAAGGTACACATGGAGGCACAACCAAGTGCTCAAAGAAATTGTACAAGTAGTCTGGGCTAGTACCAACACCACAAAAGGGAAAATCAGGACTCCAAAAGCACCCGCAACATTCTTCACGGCAGGAGGCAGCAAATCATGGCCAAGAACAACAGTGCCACTCGAAACATGCAGGCAGAGTCTGCTGGACGGGGCAGATGACTGGGAGTGCACTGCAGACCTCCCAGAATGGAAGAGTCACCCAGAGATCATCAGCAAGAGTGGCATGAGACCAGACATAGTAGTCCACTCTAAGTCAACCAAGCAGCTGATCATGATCGAGCTCACGGTGCCATATGAGAACAGAATGGAGGCAGCTCAAATCTACAAGACTGAAAAGTATGCTGATCTGGCAAACAGCCTGAGGAGAGAAGGCTATCAGGTCAAAGTCCTCACTGCAGAAATTGGAGCTAGGGGGTTTGTAGGAACGTCTGCATACAGCCTCATGAAACAGCTCTCAGTTGCAGGGAAGGAAAAAACCAGAGCCCTGAAAGCAATGGCAGAAGCGGCAGAGAGGTGTTCAAGCTGGATCTGGTCAAGGAGGAACAAAAGTGAACTTCATAAGGCTTAATTTCCCTACAAATATCAGGTGTCCCTGTGGCTCAGTGGTTAAAGCGCGAGTCATTAAGTGGAAAATGAGCATGTCCAGAGGGTCATGGGTTCGAATCCCAGCCATGGCTCGTCCCAAGATGGGAAAAAAAGGGGCAGCAGAGGGACATCCGGAGTCATGAACCGGGTGTGGCCCAACCCCCCTAGAGTGTCAGGAGATAAGGGCCGAAACACTTGCTTGAAGGGGGCTTCTCTTCTGAGGACTCTCTGCTGCCACGCTCTCCACGAGTTTCTTTCTACTGATGCATGGGTAAACCATTGACTTCCGGGAATAGGCCGGAGGACGTCCGGGAAAGACCGGAGGACACTGGGAAAGACCAGAACCAAGGGCTCTGTGGGCTGGCTCCCCACTTTGCCTTAAACATGTGGCTACTAAAAATAAAAGGAAAAGATGCTCCCAGGATTCACCGAAAGGGGGAGAGAATGATGAATCCATCGGTGCTCAACCAATCATGACTGCAAATCCCAAACGGACTATGAACATGGACCAAATGGAATATCCATGTGTCTGTGGAAAGCGTTTCGCTACCACCCGTGGCATGAAGATCCACAGAACAAAGATGGGATGTGTGAAGACTCATCTGAATGAGCAGCAGCGCACTGCATCAGCAGATAAGACGTCGGAAGACCAAGGCCAGGATTTAAACCACAGTGCCAAGGACATCCACGCTGTTGGTTCGGATGAGGAATTTGCACAGGCCCTCGATGCCAGGCGCCTGAAACTCAACCTGCCACGAGCAAACGAAACTGAAGATTGGGAGAAACTGGATGCAAAAATCGTCCAAAGACTCGATGCACTGATAGGGAAAAGCACCCTGGAACACAAACTAGCCACATATGGGGACATTGTGTATGCCACATGTAGAGACGCCTATGGAGCAAAACTACCGAAAGAGAAAACACCTCCAAAGAAATCCAGACGCCAAGAAAAGATGGACAAGATCAGGGTCCAAAAGAAAAACCTCAAGATGCAAATGAAGACCGCACTGCCAGCTGAAAAACAAGGCTTGGAAAAACTGTGGAAAGACCTGAAAGAAAAACACAGTGCCCTCAGCAAAGCGGAATCTGCGAGGAAGAGGAAGAGCAAAAAGAAGAAGACACAAGAGCGCTTCTTCAGAGACCCCTTCCAGTTTGCCAGAACACTGTTTGAGCAGCCAAAATCTGGGACCCTAAGTGTGGACAAAGGAGTTCTTGAGCAGCATCTGAGGAAAACATACTCTGACCCACAGAGCAAAGCACCACTCGACATTCAAGGTCTGGTGTGGCCAACCAACCCTGAGGAACAGTTCAATGGCAAGCCTCCAACGTTGGCGGAAATCAAGAAGGTGGTCGACAAAGCCAGAGCCAAATCATCACCAGGGCCAAACGGAATACCTTACCAGCTTTACAAGAAATGTCCCAAGGTGCTGGAGTGGCTCCACAGGCTGCTGCGATCGGCTTGGAGAAACCAGAAGATCAGCGGCCAGTGGATGACGGCAGATGGTGTGTACATCCCCAAAGAGCAAAACTCAAGTGACATTAGCCAGTTCAGGCCAATATCACTACTGAACGTCGAAGGGAAAATCTTCTTCTCTGTCATGGCAGCAAGGCTGACCAAGTACCTGATGGAAAACAAGTACTTGGATGTGTCAGTCCAGAAAGGTGGCATCCCAGGCGTGGCGGGCTGTGTAGAACACGCCACAATGATCTGGGACGCAATCCAAAAAGCAAAAACAGAAAAGAGAGACCTGGACGTAGTGTGGCTTGATCTGGCAAACGCATATGGATCTGTGCCCCATGAGATGATACAGTTGGCTCTTGAGATGTACCATGTGCCAAAGAACATCCGCGACATGCTCAAGAAGTACTTCAATGGCTTCTCAATGCGGTTCTCTACCAAGGAGTACACAACAGACTGGATCAACTTGGAAGTGGGTATTGCAATGGGCTGTGCAATTTCCCCAATACTGTTCGTGCTGGCAATGGAACTCATCTTGAAAGCAGCAACAAACAACGCGAGACAAACAGACCTTGGCGATGGATACAAGATGCCTCCTCTCAAGGCCTTCATGGATGACACTACAGTGATTTCATCCAGAGAAGACGAGACACGTCATGTGCTGGAGAGGCTGGACGACATAGTTGCCTCATCCAGAATGAAGTTCAAGCCAAAGAAATCACGGAGTCTCTCACTGAGGAAAGGAAAAGTGGCCGGATCTGTGGTCTTCAGTGTTGCCAACCAGGCCATTCCAACAGTCACAGAAGAACCAGTCAAGAGCCTTGGAAGATGGTATGATGATACGCTGAAAGACACACAAAGAGCAAAAGAAACCAAGCAGATGGCGGAGGAAGGCTTGGAGACCATTGACCAGTGTGGGCTCCCTGGCAAATACAAGGTCTGGTGTCTGCAGTTCATGCTGATACCAAAGCTGCTATGGCCTCTGATGATATACGACATCTGCACCAGCATAGTGGAGGCAATGGAAGCCAAAATCAACAAGTTCACAAGGAAATGGCTTGGTGTCCCACCCTGTCTGACTGACATAGCACTGTACTGTCGCCAAGCAAAGCTGAAACTACCCCTGAAATCCATCCTGGAGGAATACAAAGCAGGGAAGATCAGACTTCAAAGCATGCTGGAGGACTCAGGAGACAAGGTGATAGAAGCAATTAAGCCCCAGCTGAAGACAGGCAGAAAATGGAAAGTTCAAGAGGCGATGGATTCTGCAAAAGAAAGTCTCAAGATCAGAGAAATAACAGGACACACACAGACCAACAGACAGGGACTGGGGGTGACCAAAACTGAATGGTGGTCAAAGGCCAAAGGAAAAGCCAAAAGAGACATGATGATTCAGGAGATGAAAAAAGAAGAAGACCAAAAAAGACTCCAAAAAGCAGTCCAGCAGAGCCAGCAAGGGCAATGGACAACGTGGGAGAATGCACTCCAAAGAAGTCTCACTTGGAATGACATTTGGCACATGGCCCCTCTCAGGATCAGCTTCATTCTCAGATCTGCATATGACCTTCTGCCCTCAAATGCAAACCTGGTGAAGTGGGGGAAAACAGACGATCCTGCATGCCCCCTCTGCCATGAAAAACAAACAGTGGAGCATGTCCTAAGCTCATGTAAAGTAGCCCTGGCTCAAGGAAGGTACACATGGAGGCACAACCAAGTGCTCAAAGAAATTGTACAAGTAGTCTGGGCTAGTACCAACACCACAAAAGGGAAAATCAGGACTCCAAAAGCACCCGCAACATTCTTCACGGCAGGGGCAGCAAATCATGGCCAAGAACAACAGTGCCACTCGAAACATGCAGGCAGAGTCTGCTGGACGGGGCAGATGACTGGGAGTGCACTGCAGACCTCCCAGAATGGAAGAGTCACCCAGAGATCATCAGCAAGAGTGGCATGAGACCAGACATAGTAGTCCACTCTAAGTCAACCAAGCAGCTGATCATGATCGAGCTCACGGTGCCATATGAGAACAGAATGGAGGCAGCTCAAATCTACAAGACTGAAAAGTATGCTGATCTGGCAAACAGCCTGAGGAGAGAAGGCTATCAGGTCAAAGTCCTCACTGCAGAAATTGGAGCTAGGGGGTTTGTAGGAACGTCTGCATACAGCCTCATGAAACAGCTCTCAGTTGCAGGGAAGGAAAAAACCAGAGCCCTGAAAGCAATGGCAGAAGCGGCAGAGAGGTGTTCAAGCTGGATCTGGTCAAGGAGGAACAAAAGTGAACTTCATAAGGCTTAATTTCCCTACAAATATCAGGTGTCCCTGTGGCTCAGTGGTTAAAGCGCGAGTCATTAAGTGGAAAATGAGCATGTCCAGAGGGTCATGGGTTCGAATCCCAGCCATGGCTCGTCCCAAGATGGGAAAAAAAAGGGGCAGCAGAGGGACATCCGGAGTCATGAACCGGGTGTGGCCCAACCCCCCTAGAGTGTCAGGAGATAAGGGCCGAAACACTTGCTTGAAGGGGGCTTCTCTTCTGAGGACTCTCTGCTGCCACGCTCTCCACGAGTTTCTTTCTACTGCGCAGCTGAATATTCAAGATAACAGATTAAAAGATATCCAATACTAAATTATTTTTATTTTAAAAAAGCATGTCTGTTACGACTTATCCAAAAGTGCCCAAAGAAGAGAACTCTGTTGCTGTAGACATAAAAACTTTCAGATTAACAAACATAACACAAATGCAAACCCAACTAGAGCAGGACCTTTCAAAATACAGTAAAACCAAACGAAGGTATTCTGCTGTCTTTAATGCTGTTACATATGTTAATACTGGAGCATCGATCACTAGTGCTTTAACAGCAGGAACAAGTGTAGGTCTCTTAGCAACAGGCGTAGGTGCACCGGTAGCTATACCTCTAGGTGGTGTGTCTTTAACTCTTGGCCTGTGTTCATTGGCTGTAAGTGCTGCCAGCAAAAAAATAAAAACTAAACTCCAAAAGCACACAGCTATAGTTCAACTAATAACAGCTAAACTTAGTTCCTTCAAACTGACAATAAATAAAGCACTTGCCGACTCGAACATCACGGATGAAGAATTTAGTCGCCTACAGGCTGATTTTGAGGACTACAAAAGACAAAAGTTTGATCTTCAAAGAAAGGCAAGGGCAACTTTTTCTCAACAACCAGACACCGACCAGATAAAAAAGGAATGTTTAAAAAAAGTAAACGAAACATTAAACTCTGTTCTAAACAGCTCACATTAACAACCCCAAAGGGCGTTTATACTTTAGTTTATGAGTCCAAGCACAAAAAGACCGTTGATATTGATTCTGACTAAGTATTTTTTTTTAATTTAAATAAATATTTTGAGTTAGAAAAGAAACTCAACATGGATAAGATATATGACAGTTTTGACTCTTGGTTAGATGCAATGGAAGAGGAAGAGCGTTTGTCAAAAGCTTTAAATGAGGTCGTTTTAGAAGTTATTGATCCAACAAACGTGCAGGCAAGCGTTGTACATGCTATTTCTCAAGTTCCAAGTAAACTAACAATAAACCCTCCAGTTAAAGTAAGGTTTGTTGTTTTAATCGACTATATAACAATAAACGAAGAAAATCTAGAAGTCTGGGTCTCAACTAAACAGCAGACTATTCTTTCCTCTAATGACTTAACACCTGGTTGGGCAGATCAACTTCTTACACAGTTTAATGAAGCCTCTGAAGCAGCTAAAATGAGAGGCTCTGGTTGGTCAGAGGGCGAAGTCCTAGACATCAGATTAAGACAGGCTAAGTATGAGCCGATTGTAGGCAAGTCTTACATTCCACTGCCTCCAACATTAGTTGCAAAGAAAGCAGTTCTGAACATAAAAAATTCAGACGACAAATGTTTTATGTGGTGCGTTCTTGCTAGGCTGCATCACGTTGCCAAAAATGCAGAGAGAGTATCTAACTATTTGCAGTGGGCCAATGATCTTAACTTTAACGGCCTTGAATTTCCTATGGCTGTAGACAAAATTGATCAGTTTGAAAAACAAAATCCATCAATAACTGTTAATGTCTACACATGGTCTGAAGAAACCAACCTTCTGCCAATTAGAGTGTCAAAGAACAGTCCAACAATAGGCGAACCAACCAAAACTCATGTAGACTTACTCCTGATGCAAAGCCTTAATGGGTTGCACTACACTCTAATACGCACAATGAGTAGATTACTAGTGCATACTACAAAACAACATAGCAAACAAGAATTTTGTAGAAAATGTTTAACAAGAATTCCGTCCGTTCAAGCTGCGAGCGAACATGTAAAACATTGTCTCAGCCCAGTTGACTGCAATACAGAACTAATTATGCCAAGAGAAGGCAGTAAGGTTAGTTTTAAGAATTACAAAAAACTCCAGAGGTCTCCATACGTTGTTTACGCAGACTTTGAATCGCTTATTGTTCCTTATGAAGGACCTGCTCCAAAACATTTACCAAAAACAGTTATAATGAATAACCACCAGATTTGTTCATATGCTTTCATTGTTGTTAGGTCAGATGGTGAACATTCAAAGCCAGAATTATACAGAGGACCACATGCAGCAAAACATTTCTTAAAACGCATGCAAGAAGTTCGTAATGCCTGTTCTAATAATCTATTCTTATCCGATCTTAAGATGACCCCCGAAGATCAAGATCGCTATGACTCAGCCACTCACTGTTGGATTTGTGGTTTAGAGCTAACACCTAAAAGTTTAAATCCAACAGTAAGAGATCATGATCACATTAGCGGAGAATTCAGAGGAGCAGCGCATAACAATTGCAATCTTCAACTAAAGTTTGATCCTAGGACTTGGAGACTTCCTATATTCTTTCATAACTTGCGAGGTTACGACTCTCATCTTATATTGCAAGCAGTAACTAGCGATTTCAGGGTGTCATGCATTGCGCAGTCATCAGAAAAGTACATGTGTTTCACTTTAAATAACATGTCTTTTTATGACTCTATGCAACACCTGATGGGGAGTTTAGAGTCACTGGCAGGATCCTTAAAGTCCTGCCTAATAACAGAAGAATATTTTGACCCAACTCTTGTTAGAAAGGGCGTTTACCCTTATGAGTACATGAACAGTTGGGAAAGGTTTGACGAAGATACACTTCCGCCTAAAGGCGCGTTCTTTTCTAGTCTCAGAGGAAAGGACATCAGTGATTCTGATTACCAGCATGCTCAAGATGCGTGGCAGAAGTTAGAGTGTAAAACGATGGGAGACTATCATGATTCCTATTTAATGGCGGATACCTGTTTGTTGGCGGACGTCTTTGAAAATTATAGGAAGACCTGCATGAAACATTACAGCCTGGATCCCGCGCATTACATTTCTGCGCCCGGGATGAGCTGGGACGCTTTCTTAAAATTTACTGGAGTACAAATTGATTTATTGTCTAACCTGCCAATGCTTCAGATGATTGAAAACGGATTGCGTGGGGGAATCAGTATGGCGTCGCACCATTACTGTAAAGCAAACAACAAATACTTGGACGACTATGATCCAAGTAAAAGGTCTAACTATCTCATGTATTTAGATGCAAACAATCTGTATGGATGGGCAATGGCGCAATCACTTCCATTACGCAACTTTAAAATGTACAGAGACGGTGATACGGATAATATTCAAAAAGCATTAAAGTGGTTGGGCAGTTTGACGCCAGATCAACAGTGTGGATACATTCTAGAAGTTGACTTAGAATATCCTCAGAAACTCCATGACCTGCATAATGACTATCCATTAGCAGCAGAAAGTCTAAAGATGGCAAAAACAGAACCACCTAAACTTGTGCCTAATCTTCGAGGCAAAAAAAATTATGTCTGCCATTACAGGCTTCTACAATTTTATTTAAGACATGGTTTGAAGTTGACAGCTGTTCATCGTATAATTGCTTTTGATCAAGAACAGTTCATGAAACCATACATAATGAAGAACACTGATCTCAGAACTAAATCCACAGATGCTTCAGAAAAAGACTTTTTCAAGTTGATGAACAACAGCTGTTTTGGAAAGACTATGGAGAATCCGCACAAGCGTAAAGATGTTAGATTGGTCACCAGAGAGAACGATGCAATTAAGCTAACTTCTAAACCTAATTATCAGGACTTCAGAAGATTTCATGATCAGCTTTTTGGCATAATGATGAAAAAAAAGAAAGTCAAATTGGATAAGCCCGTTTTTATTGGGTTTACTGTTTTAGAGCTGTCGAAGCTTTTGATGTTAGAATTTCTTTATGACTACTTTAAGCCCTTGTATCCAGAGTCCAGAGTTCTGTACACAGATACAGATTCCTTTGTTATAGATATCCCTACTGAAGATATCTATAAAGACATGGAATTAGAAGTAGCTAAAGGGCATGCGGGATGGTACGACACATCTGATTATCCTAAAGATTCGCCTTTGCATTCAACTGTTAACAAGAAGGTTTTAGGTAAGATGAAGGATGAATTATCTGGAGGTGTGATCAAGGAGTTTATTGGTTTAAGGTCGAAAATGTACAGTCTTTCAAGCCAAAAAAAAGTTGTTAAAAAAGCAAAGGGAATATCTCGTAGTGTTGTGCAATCAAGCATATCCCATGACAACTATAAAAAAGCATTGTTTGACAATAAGACTTTTCATCATGACAACGTAAAACTACGATCTAATCTACATGAGATCAACACAACTGTTGTAACAAAGAAGTCATTAGATAGAACAAACACAAAACGTGTGTTTGTTAATCCAGAGTTTTCATATGCAATCGGGCATTGGAAAACAGCATAATTACATACCTTCTTCATCCGCGGGTTTATATTTTTCCTCAAATTTATCTAGAAGCTCAATCATATCAATATCCAATTCAGACAAAATTTTTCTCATGTTTGCTTGATGTGCACGAATTTTTTTTATTTTTTCAAGATATTCTTTATCCCATATTTTGATAATCAAAATTTGGGATTTTGGGCGTAGGCGATCAGGATGCGTTGCCATGTACCGATGAATCCACTTAATTGTTTCCTTAATAGCTGAACACGTATCATATGATTCTTGTATTAATTTTAAGGTCTCTTTTTTTATCATCATTTTAGTTTCATGTAAGATTTCTTCCTTTTGAGCTTCCATTTTAAACTCAAATATATTTACGTAAATTAATTAAGCGGAACTGTGTCTGGCGGGATTATTTGCAGTTCTTCTTTCACAAAAGATCTTTGAGGGGCTGGTCGTTTTGTTGTATCAGTTTCTCGTAAATAATACACAGGCGGATTCATCTTTACAATTTTTTTTATCTCATATGGATCAACACTCCAAACTGGATCTGTTGCCCTGATGCGAGTGTCCCCTTCCGCTTCTCCCGGTGAATAAAGGTACCTTACTTTCAAACCAAATGGTAATAGTTTGCTTGATGAACTGGCGTCTCCTTCAACAACATTTATTTTTTGTTTTTTGATTGCTTGTACTGGTTTTAGACCTTTAAATTCTTCATTATTCATTGCACGTAGAACTGAGGGCAGTCTTCTAACCCATTCTGTGTTGCGAGAATTGTCAATCAGCTCTCTGTGATACTGGTAGGAAAAAAGCCTTTCAGATAACTGTTTGTTAAAGTTTTCAACCAAACCCTGTGATCTGTGAACTCCTGGAATGCCTCTTTTAATGGTAACTCTATGTTTTAACAATAATTGATTCACTTGACCTTTAAATTCTTTTCCGTCATCGACTTGAATCATGCGAGGATAAGTTAACGGGCCTCGTTGATATATCAGTTGTAAAGCGACAGCAACAGCAGAAGCACTCTTTTGTGTTAATGGTTCAGCATCTTTGTATCTTGAAGCTATGTCAATGACTGTAAGTGCGTACTTAAATCTTTTTCGTCTAATCGTATCATGGGGTAAATATAGAAGATCCATTTGATGGGTGTCGTTCGGTATTGTGTTGACAAAGTGTGGTCTTTGTATTCGTTTAGGCGCTGGTAAATAAATTTGCCAAATCGCTTGTTTAGATAACCATTCTTTTGCTGTTTGTTCACTGACTCCCGCTGCTTGGCTAAGCTTTTTAATTGCTGTTATTCCCTTCCAATATCCTTTTGGAGAATAATAGATTTTGTACATTTTTATTCAGCCAATACTTTGTGCAACAAAATACACAGCGGTCATGCCAAAGACAATAAACAATATTTCTTGCATCTTTTGTTTTTCTGATGGTTGATAAAAGTCGCTAAATTTTGGTGGGGGCAATGTTTCAACTTGTTTGCCTGTTACTAGAAAATATTCTTTTATTGCCTGGTCAACATCTTTAAATGTGTAAGCTGCATGTCCCTGTTGTTTAAGTCTGTCGTTAATAAAATCTAACTGCTCCATTCTTTGCTTTTCATAGGTGTCTTGTGCAGCAGCTAGTTGCTCCATAGCTCTGTTATGTCTTTTTCTCTCATTGTTATTTTGTAGTTTACTAAATGCGTAATTACTTCCGCTAAAAGCAAGCGCATTAACCACAGCGCCACCAATCATCATTACGAGTGAAGCCATTTTTATAAATGTATTTTTTTTAATTTTACATATTGATACTGTCTGGAATTATTCCTTGCTTAACTAGAAAATCTTTCGTAGCAAATGAAGCTGTAATAACAGCAATCAGCTTTGCTGAGTCTTCAAAGTCTAGTTTGCCAAGATCTGCTGGTTTTATTTTTAACAGGCTTTTACCAAGCATTGTGTATCCTACACTTAGGCCTCCAATAACAGCAGAATGGTATACAAGGTTAGTAATAGTTTTTTCGGTGCTCATTTTTAAAAAATAAAATAATTATAATTAATAAAAAACATGAACAGCGATGATCTACTTCCTGAACTTATGATTACAAATGATCAAGTTGATGACCAAGCTATTATGCGCCAAAAGGAAAGGCTGTATTCTTTAGCAGCATGTGGAAAAACAAAACAGTCCCTTGGAAATGAATTCAGCATAGAACAGATTCAACAAATGTCGCCACAAGACATTGTAAAGTATCACAACAGGTATGAAGCGCAACTGGGGTCAAGAATGGTAAAAAGTGTTGGGCAAACGGTTCTTAGTTTGTACACTAAACTAGTTAGTAGATTTGCTCCCATTGATTCTGAACAAGATTTTATGTATGATTTAACACAGGATCCAGTTTTAACAAAGACATTAGAGTCTCTAGGATGTGATCTATATTACAGATTTGGAACATTGTTATCGCCATTAATCATGGGATTAATTACTTTTAATCATATAGATTTTGTTTCCCTTCAAAATGACCGAGCCAGAAAATCAGCAGAATCAGAATCAGAAAATACTGATGGAGAAAGTGACTAGTAAAAAGCCTCCTCATCCTGGGCGTGTTGCAGCAGGAAAAAAATTAGCAGAGTGGAACAAACAAAAAAAATTAATGTTGCAATCACAGAATATAACTCATAATGAAAACATAACACCGCCAACGCCAACAGTTGTTTCAATGCCAGCTGTAAATACACAAGTTGATTCAAGACCTACAACACCAAAGTCGTCATGGAATATTGAATTTAAAACAGTTGCCATTTTTGGCGTCATTGCTGCTGGGGGTGGTTATTACGGTTATAAAATATATAAACAACGCCAGCAAAAACCAAAGCAGTCAAAAAAATCTCAACCACTAAATACAGAAGCCAAACAAAAAAGCATGCCAGAACCGCCAACAACAAAAGATCATTTTGATCCATTTCAGATGGAATAATATTTCAAGAACTTAATAAATAATTATAAGTGACTTGAATAAGAACTTGATAACGACTTGATGACGACTTGATAAAATCTTAAATAAGAACTTGATAAGAACTTGATAAGAACTTAATGACGACTTGATAAGAACTTAATGACGACTTGATGACGACTTGTTAAGAACTTGAATAAGTACTTGAATAAGTACTTGAATAAGAACTTGTTAAAAACTTGATGTTGACTTGTTAAAAACTTAAATAAGAACTTGAATAAGAACGTGATGCCGACTTGAATAAGAACCTAGAACGACTTAATGACGATTTTTTTTCACAATTAATTGTTACATTCTTTTCCGGGGAGACAACTCCCTTCTGCCTTTATGTAGTACTCTAGGCCAGACATGTCTGGCCACGGCTTACTCAACTGCATAATTGCCGAGTCGAAGCGTCGCACTGTTTGCTGGTTCGTGTCAAGTTACACATAAGGGCGTCAGGCCGCCACGCGGCATTGTATAAATTTAGACGGCTAAATTCCCCACCGGCGTCGTTTAGTACAGGCGTTAGACGTCATTGTATAAATTTAGGCGGCTAAATTTCCAAACATATCAAAACATGTTTCTTACCTTCCCCCAATCACAAGACTAGATAGAATCAGCTGATTAGTAACAGTGACGACATTTCCGCCCAGCACTTGTGTTGTTAGCAACTGAACCTAGCTGTCTTGTCATTTGCGGGTGTGCAGTGCAGTCGTGTTTTCAGTTAGAAAGTGTTGTGTTATGTCGCAAGACAGTATCTCTTCTGAATTAGAGATAGAACTTCTTGAATCACAAACCGTTCATCAAGAATTGCTATTTCATTGAAGTCTACTCCATGAGAAAAGAACTAAAAGCAATGTTTTCATATAGTGAGGAGATAAGGCAGTATTGGTCCACTCCCATTCAACTACCAATGCAGCTTGAAACACGATCTTCTCAAGAGCCACAGCAGGGAACTGCCACGGTCTAGCTAGACCGCGTGAAATGAATATTAAACAGGCACACGTCACAGCCTATAGCAGAAAGCCACGCTTCAACGGCCGCGGTCTAGGTGGACCGTCGCTTTGTCACGTCCTATTCAACAGGCTGCCTATTCAGGCGGCCGCCGGGTGTACTTTATACAATTGTCTTTGTTTGTTGAATCAAGCTTTTAATAAGTGCACTTGGTGGCTGCTTAGAATAATCTTCAACAACGTGCCACGATTCTACGCTTGTGTGAACACACATCCCACCCCTTTTCAGACACTCCCTATTCAGATAGCTTTCAATAGCCAGTCATTCCTCACAATAGAATGAAATCCCAACTTGGTTGACAAATAGCCCTCCTAAGAATAAAGGCATGGTTAACCAAGTCCCCATTGTTTTGTTTGTTTACTTCTTAACGGTCCAGTGACAGAGAACTATAAAACAGATAATCCTACACATTATGTATGTTTGTAAAGTGTTTACTATTAGAGAACTATAAAATAGGCATTCTGGGTAAGCCGGCGGAGCAACAGCGAAACCGGCTTCAGCCGGTTGGAGCTGGCGGAGGTGGGTGAGCCAGAATGCCTATTTTATAGTTCTCTCTGCTGAATAATGTTCAGACTCATGGTATAGGCTCAGTTTCAAATTAGAAAATGAAATGGTGCACAAATTTCTTAACATCTGTGTAATGTTTTAAATACATACTAAAGTGTATCAACATCAAATCTTTGATTGGAAAAGACCATTGAAACTTGAAAAAAAAAATTCATAAGCTTCCTGTGCTCATGGAACCATATGATTTGTATGTTAAGATCTGAGATATTTATAGCTGCTTTATTACATTTATGAAAAAAAAAGCTTTATATAAAAAAAAATCGCTACGTGTCCTTTATACACATCACATCTGGAGCTAGACTTTTTAATCAAAGTGTATAATATTTTAAACAAATGTTAAATGTATTTAATCACATAAGGAATCAGAAAACGAGTGGATTTATTCAGGATCATGTCAGATATAAAAATCATGCAACATTATTGGGTTAACTAATGAAAAGAATTTGTAAAAACATAGCAAGAGCTACTGTATGCAGGGTTTTTTTTTCTTTTACCTTCCATGGCGCATTTTCTCCTCGGTGCTCATTCCAGCTCTTGGTCCACAGCCACACCCAGTTTTGTCCTGTCAAGTTGTCATGAGGCAACCCACCAGAGGAGACACTGCAATGCTGTTGAGTCTGTTTGGTGGTGGTCAGTTACACCAGTTCTGATCCAGCAAAACAGGACACCACCTACTTAGACCCTCGCAGTGGACAGTAATTGCCTAGTTACAAAGGGTGCCACCACATCTATCCGACGATGGTCCCCATGAACCTGCTAATAGTAGAGACACAAACTCGCTAAGGGCATAGATGTGGAGAGCAAATCGAAACCGAGGTTACCTTAAGAACAGGGCATGAAGGGCAACAGAATTTGAGACGCTTTCTTTTATGCTGCTCACTGAGGATGTGGATGGTGAAAATGATGCCATAGAGTTCCATTTTGGTCTAAGAAAACATGACAGGAGTATACCCTATGCTTTCCTCAATAAAATACCCCAGCATCAAGCAGGTCCAAGAGATACAAATGTCTACAGTCCTGTTCAGGGTATTTCAGCAACACTTGCAGACCTGTATCCATTAAGTAAATGAAACTCTACTGTGTGGTTCCTGTATTCCCAACTGAGCCTATAGCAAATTCAACTGTGGGTAGGAGCAGGTTGGGGTAAAAAAAATCCCATGAATAAATGGCTCTGTTGGAAATCAAACCCTCAGTCTCCCAACCGAGAATCTGCAAAGCAAACCTCGTTACAGTGGCTGGTTATACAAAGAGAATTTAGTGTCCAAATGAACTTCACTGCTGACTGAACAACCAAAATGTTTCTGTCTCCTGGCTGTGCACTCTACCTTAGCATGTTATTGATTACTTTAGTATTATTACACACCTGAATTGCAGTATACTTGGGGGAAGGGGCAGGCATGCAGTTCTTCCAGATCACTGTTTCAAAGGTTTGTTTCACCTGCAAACTCTTATGTGTTGTTAATTACTAACTTTCCTTCCCATTGCAGTATCTTTCTCCAGTGATCTAGTGGTGGCGGCCCATTCCCAGATGGCTCACTTGTGGCTTTTGTCACATCATATGAGTTCAACATTTCTCAGATGACTTCTTGATTATTTCACTGTCATCTTTTTGTATTGTTTTGTTCCAGTTCTTGCGCAAGCAGCTACATTTTCCTGCATACTGACAGACTCGGCATCTCTAGAAGTTTCAAAGCAGTTTCCTTGATCCTGTTGAGGCACGTCGCACTGAAGCCATTTTTCCAGGTTGTCCAGAAGAAGACAAGAAGGCCAAAAGGCTTCAGGTGCACATGCTGAGGAACAGAAAGCATCCCTGTCCCCGAACTGACTGTAACTTTAATAACTATCAGAAAGACGTGAGCCAAGTTGTTGATAAAAGCTACAATTTAAACGCAGCTGGTAAAAGAATCGGACTACGACAAGAGAAAAGCATCTCGAACCACAAACTGACTGTAGCTCTTATGCCTGTCAGAAAGAAGAGGATAAATTTGTTGATATGAACCTTGAACTCAAAATGGAGAAGAACCAGGCTGCTGCAAAAGAAATGCTGAAGAAGCAAGTTCAGTGTGAAATAAACACCATGTCAGAGAAGGCATTGTCAAAGCATCAGGAAACCATAGATGGCATTGAGGAGAAGTTGGACACAAGCAAAAGCAAACTGGGAGATCTGCACAGCCTCAGAGAAACCCGTGCA
The DNA here is from genome assembly GCA_033310375.1 of Conus canariensis. Taxonomy (NCBI): domain Eukaryota; kingdom Metazoa; phylum Mollusca; class Gastropoda; order Neogastropoda; family Conidae; genus Conus; species Conus canariensis. The sequence goes on from JAMYXO010001023.1 coordinate 33,353, forward strand.
GAGATTGCTGCACTGGAGAGTAAGCTGGGAGAACTCCAGAAACAGAGGGCAGAATTCCGCACAGCCATTGAACGGTTAAGGGCACAACTGATCACGTTACTTGACAGTGACACTTATCAAGAAGCTGTGAAGTTTCTCCGTAAACAGATAGGAGTGGAGTGTAGCAGATTAGAGAGAGCGCTGCCCATGTATGCTCGACGCCAGGATGTGCTACATGTGATTCGGGAAAATGGTGTGTCAATTCTCCTGGCAGAGACAGGATCAGGCAAGAGCACACAGATTGTGCAGTATCTTCTAGAAGCAGGTTTTGCTGAAGGTGGCAAGATTGTGTGCACTCAGCCTCGGAAAGTGGCAGTCGTCAGCTTGTCAACCCGCGTGGCTGAAGAGTTGGCCACCGATGTAGGGAACAGGGTTGGCTACAAAGCAGGTCTTAAGGACAGAACATCGCCTTCCACCAAGATTCTGTATATGACAGACCATGCACTGCTCAACGAGTGTCTGACAGACCCTGACCTGAACACTTTCTCCTGTATTGTTGTGGATGAAGCCCACGAGAGGAGTCTGCACACTGATTTGCTTCTGACCATGATCAAAAGGTGCTTGAAGAAGAGACCTGACCTCAAAGTCATCATTACCTCAGCTACCATTGATCCCCAAGTGTTTGCAACTTCTTTGGTTCCTGCCCCTTCTTCGAGGAGGCAAGCATTCCCGGGATTCGAGTGGGGGAAAACTCGCCAGCGAGGGAAAAACTTTGAAAATATGTTTATGCTGCGTCAACAGGTCATAGAATATACCGCACACACCTCCGGAGATGTTCTTGTTTTCCTCACATCACGGGAGAAATCCAAAAATGCTGTGAATGACCCACAGAGGGTGAAAAACCGCAGTTTCAAATGTTTGCCACTTCATGGGCCCCCTCAGTCTGATGAGCAGCAGAAGGGGGTTTAAACCTTT
>JAMYXO010001024.1:0-34304 GCA_033310375.1 Conus canariensis
TATTTGGTTTTGCGCTATGTATTATGGGGAACTGAGTAAAAGCTTGCTGTTGTCTTCAATGTGTGTGTGTGTGTGTGTGTGTGTGTGTGTGTGTGTGTGTGTGTGTGCGCGCGCGCGTTCTCGCCCGCGTGCGTATGCGCATGCACGTGCGTGAGGGCATGTATGTGTGACTGCGGGCATGTGCTTGGATGCATAGTTGTCTATACTTGCGCATGTTAAAGCCAATGGGCATTCAAGTATATATATTTATATGTGCGCGCACAAACGTCTATATTCACTCATTCGAAACTGAGTTTTGGAAAAAAAAATGTACGTTCATACGTATGTGTCTGGTTATATACTTATACACTTACATACGAATGCACACACGAACATTACCGCAGATACATAATAATAATAATAATAATAATAATAATAAATCGAGCTTAAATAGCGCTGCTCCAAATTTCCTTTTCATCATATAATTGCAGATTTGGAGGTAAAGATGCGCTGTTGTTATTCTTCACAGCTCCGCCGAAAGGCCTCACAGAACTAATGAAGACTGACACCACTGTTAAATGACACACCCCTCCAGCCACCCTTCTAGGAAAACAAGCTCTACATTCAATTACTAAAAGAAGTCTCAAAACAGATCACACATATTAGCAGAGAGAAAACAGGTGTGCAGTTCAAGCTCCTTTTAGGTGATGAAAACAGACCTCCTTATCATACTACCAATTCTAAAATTAACAGAGATGCCAGACTGGATAGTACCAGGTCTTCATACACATATTCCAGATGTTCACAAAGTTTGTTTTTTGTTGTTGTCAGTGCTCTCGCTTATTTCTCAATGTTCAGTCATGAAACGTACAGACTTTTCTACCAATTTGTGAATGTCTGTGCATGTTAAAGCCAATACGTGGACATGTATGGTGGTTTTGAGGGGCTTGGTAGTGAGAAGTATGGAATCATTGTTCTGTATATCTTTGGTCCACCAGTATTTAAAAACAAAACAACAAGCAAAAGAAAGCACAAGCAAGTAAAACAAAAAAAGTTACAACAAAGAATACGTCCATATTTTAAATCCTTCTATTGGGAGATCACTACTATGTCCATCCACTGATAGTTTCCATGACCTGACCAACTTTTAAAACTTTGGCACACGCCAGTGGCGAAGATGTGAAGGGGAAACCAAACGTTATGAGAAAAGGGCCATCAGAGTTTAACATCGAAATGTGAACAATATTTTAAACATCTGCAAAATTCTTATAAAAAAATATTTTGTATTAATCTGCGGAAATCTTAATATCTTGCTTTAAAACATGGACAGTTAAAACGATATTTTGGTCGAAGAAATTTCGTCTACCACATAAACGAAAGAATATCTAGAGAGAGCTGCGATCTGTGGTAAATTCCAAACATTATTTCTAAAAACCCATTAAGACAAAAAATCTGACTGCTTTACTGCAGGGATGCACACCCTTGAGAACAAAAAGGACAAAGATCAATGCCATGATGGTTATAAATACCCGTTACACACCCTTTTGATAATCTTTATTGTCGAAACAGTATGACTGATGTTCCAAGTACCTACTTAATTGGGGAACAAAATGAAAATGTAACAGTTCTGCTACTATTACGACATTCGAATTAACTACTTTAACAAGTAGTGGTGCACCTTCTCTCTGGTCTGCGATCCTGGTGGTCGTCTGGCAGACTTGCACCACTTCCTGTTTGGTCCTGCCACAAAAAAACTGTGTTGAAATACTTACGAAGAAACTTCTAACTAAACATCAAGAAAGAAGACATTAACACCTATGAATATCTATATTCTAGAAAAGGATGCATTAAACCCTAAGAAAGGAGAAGTCGACGTACGACGACGTAATTCTGTAAGAAAGAAAATATGTTTAACTTTAACTATGCCTTTCCTGAAGTATCTCGTCTGGTACCACTGTTCTGTACCTTTGGTCCGCAGACAACTGTCTCAGAAACCAGAGCAGTCATGTGTCACACAGGAAGGCCAGTGGCACTGTGCCTTATGAACTACAGCTCTGACACCTCCAGGGTCCCCACACCCTGATAAGCTCCCACACGCAGGAGCTGGTCAAGCTGATGCCACCACAAAATGGATCTCATGGTAAGGCCATTCCGATCCATTCTGACCGTTTTTTCCAACTACGCGACGCCAACATTTCTTATCCACACAGAAGTTCAACACCGCAGCATCGTGCACACTTTCAGTCTTGCCAGGAACTAAATGATGCACTGGAACGGACCTCCCTCTAACCCCTAACACCTCCCCCCCCCCCCCAAAGCTACTAAAGCCTAGCCAAAGCCACCATTCTGCACCAGACCCCCTGTCCTAACAACCCACCATCCAAGGTGACAAGCCACCTGGGAGTCGAAGTTTCTGAACACCTTCTACTGTATCCCACAGAGAGATGTAGTCAAAGAAGGCACCATACACCATGGTTCCTGCTTACAGAAGACCCCCACCAATCCATGACAGACTGTGAGGCAACAGAATGTAGAGATCTCCACAAAACGTGGCAACGACAAACTGAAAATGAAACTCTTGACGCACCAAAAGAAAACGACCACTGCCAGAGAGCCTCTTCAAGACTTTCTACAGACCTCGGTACAAGCACCAAGGCGAAGTGCTGGACAATAAAACACCCTAGGTCTGAACGTTGGACACGCATATTTCAGTTCAGACCTCAACACACACGGCCAAACAGGCCTTAGTGTAAAATACCAGAGTCCCCACTCTTGTGAACCTCGGTTTAGTCTCATTCAAAGGACTGTAAGGGAGATGGAGTCAGAACCAATGTCAACTCCGAATGAAAAATCCCCCTGTACCGAAACGGCCTGGCGGAGATTCAAACCTGCAACCCCAGGATCACCAAGATTACGAGTTCGGCGCTCTACCACTGAGCTATTCAACCCTCTGATATTGTGTGGTGTGTCGTCGTGTGTTGTGTTCCGGTCTGGTGGAGATGTGGTAGTGGTGTGGTGAGGGTGGTGTGTGTGTGTGTGTGTGTGTGTGTGTGTGTGTGTGTGTGTGTGTGTGTGTGTGTGTGTGGTGGGGGGGGGTGTTGTGTTGTGGTCGGGGTGTAATTTGGGTGGGTTGTGTTGTGGTGGGGAAAAGAAGAGGGCACTGAATCCTTAAAATGAAGAAAGACTAAACACTGTGGAATAAAGAAGGCACTAAGTACTGCGGACGTTGTGGGCCTAAAGCCTGGGAAAGAAGGCATCGAACCCTGCATCTAAATACACATTTTCATTTAACGAACACTCTCACATACGGAATCAATGCCCTGATCATTGTAATTTACACCAGCAATGAGTCGGAAAAAAAAAACAAATGCGCTGCTTCAAATTTCCTTTTCATCATATAATTGCAGATTTGGAGGTAAAGATGCGCTGTTGTTATTCTTCACAGCTCCGCCGAAAGACCTCACAGAACTAATGAAGACTGACACCACTGTTAAATGACACACCCCTCCAGTCACACTTCTAGGAAAACAAGCTCTACATTCAATTACTAAAAGAAGTCTCAAAACAAGATCACACATATTAGCAGAGAGAAAACAGGTGTGCAGTTCAAGCTCCTTTTAGGTGATGAAAACAGACCTCCTTATCATACTACTGATTCTAAAATTAACAGAGATGCCAGACTGGATCGTACCAGGTCTTCATACACATATTCCAGATGTTCACAAAGTTTGTTTTTTGTTGTTGTCAGTGCTCTCGCTTATTTCTCAATGTTCAGTCATGAAACGTACAGACTGTTCTACCAATTTGTGAATGTCTGTGCATGTTAAAGCCAATGTATGGTGGTTTTGAGGGCTTGGTAGTGAGAAGTATGGAATCATTGTTCTGTATATCTTTGGTCCACCAGTAATTAAAACAAAACAATAAGCAAAAGAAAGCACAAGCAAGTAAACAAAAAAGTTAAAACAAAGAATACGTCCATGTTTTAAATCCTTCTATTAGGAGATCGCTACTATGTCCATCCACTGACAGTTCCCATGACCTGACCAACTGTTAAAACTTTGACACACGCCAGTGGCGAAGATGTGAAGGGGAAACCAAACGTTATGAGAAAAGGGCCATCAGAGTTTAACATCGAAATGTGAACAATATCTTAACATCTGTAAAATTCTTATAAAAAATATTTTGTATTAATCTGCGGAAATCTTAATATCTTCTTTAAAACATGGACAGTTAAAACGATATTTTGGTCGAAGAAATTTCGTCTACCACACAAACGAAAGAATATCTAGAGAGAGCTGGATCTGTGGTAAATTCCAAACATTATTTCTAAAAACCCATTATTCCATCTGCAAGCAAGTCTGATTCATTCAATTCGTCAAAACTAACTAATTTTAAAAACATTGTTAGTTTGTGCTTTTTCCATATGACTATATATGTTTTACGCTATGTATTATGGGGAACCGAGTGAAAGCTTGCTGTTTTCTGCAATGTGTGTGAGTGTGTGTGAGTGTGCGAGTGCGTGTGCGTGTGTGTGCGTGCGCGTGTACGCGCGTACACATGCTTGCCTGCCTGTCAATGCATGCAGTAATGAGCTTTTACTATGGTGACGAGATGTGCATTTAGAGGAGACGTCATAACAATATATGTGTTCTCTTTAGCTTTCACCCCCAGGTTAAAACAAACAAAAAAATCGAACAAATGGTGTGTGCGTGTGTTGCGGGTCAGGGTGGGGGTGGGGGGTGGGGGCTGAGGGTTAACGCTTAGTTTAAACTTCCAGTCTGGACACGTGTGGACATGAAATCAGCCCTGGTTGTCAGCTTACTGCACGGATGCCGGTTCCCAGAGAAATCAGCCCTGGTTGTCAGCTTACTGCACGGATGCCGGTTCCCAGAGAAATCAGCCCTGGTTGTCAGCTTACTGCACGGATGCCGGTTCCCAGAGAAATCAGCCCTGGTTGTCAGCTTACTGCACGGATGCCGGTTCCCAGAGAAATCAGCCCTGGTTGTCAGCTTACTGCACGGATGCCGGTTCCCAGAGAAATCAGCCCTGGTTGTCAGCTTACTGCACGGATGCCGGTTCCCAGAGAAATCAGCCCTGGTTGTCAGCTTACGCACGGATGCCGGTTCCCAGAGAAATCACCCTGGTTGTCAGCTTACCGCACGGATGCCGGTTCCCAGAGAAATCAGCCCTGGTTGTCAGCTTACTGCACGGATGCCGGTTCCCAGAGAAATCAGCCCTGGTTGTCAGCTTACTGCACGGATGCCGGTTCCCAGAGAAATCAGCCCTGGTTGTCAGCTTACCGCACGATGCCGGTTCCCAGAGAAATCACCCTGGTTGTCAGCTTACTGCACGGATGCCGGTTCCCAGAGAAATCAGCCCTGGTTGTCAGCTTACTGCACGATGCCGTTCCCAGAGAAATCAGCCCTGGTTGTCAGCTTACTGCACGGATGCCGGTTTTCCCCAAAAAATCAGCCCTGGTTGTCACTTACTGCACGGATGCCGGTTCCCAAGAAATCAGCCCTGGTTTCAGCTTACTGCACGGATGCCGGTTCCCAGAAAATCAGCCCTGGTGTCAGCTTACTGCACGATGCCGGTTCCCAGAGAAATCAGCCCTGTTGTCAGCTTACTGCACGGATGCCGGTTCCCAGAGAAATCAGCCCTGGTTGTCAGCTTACTGCACGATGCCGGTTCCCAGAGAAATCAGCCCTGGTTGTCAGCTTACTGCACGATGCCGGTTCCCAGAGAAATCAGCCCTGGTTGTCAGCTTACTGCACGGATGCCGGTTCCCAGAGAAATCAGCCCTGGTTGTCAGCTTACTGCACGATGCCGGTTCCCAGAGAAATCAGCCCTGGTTGTCACTTACTGCACGGATGCCGTTCCCAGAGAAATCAGCCCTGGTTGTCAGCTTACTGCACGGATGCCGGTTCCCAGAGAAATCAGCCCTGGTTGTCAGCTTACTGCACGGATGCCGGTTCCCAGAGAAATCAGCCCTGGTTGTCAGCTTACTGCACGGATGCCGGTTCCCAGAGAAATCAGCCCTGGTTGTCAGCTTACTGCACGGATGCCGGTTCCCAGAGAAATCAGCCCTGGTTGTCAGCTTACTGCACGGATGCCGGTTCCCAGAGAAATCAGCCCTGGTTGTCAGCTTACTGCACGGATGCCGGTTCCCAGAGAAAAGTAAAAGCAGCAGGAAATCAAAGAGACTTACAGTATTCAGAACAACTAGTTTTTCAACCGCCGTTTCTTCTAAGGTACGTCACACGATCCACCCAGGTCAGACGTTCAAGCCGACACACTGCCGACACCGCCGTTTCTTAACTGGTGCTCAAAATGAATTGTCAGCCAGAACCACCTTGATTTCTGCCGCCTGTTTCTTTCAGTCTACTATACTGGGCCCAATGGTAAAGTAGCGGTGGAATGGGTTGACCTAAAATACACTTTTTATCATGTCACTCGTAGGAATTGGGGTCTGGCCGGTGCAATTCTCTTCTGCCATTTGATCGTCGAGCCAGAAATAATCACTTGCATACCAGCAGACCTGATCTTTAGCTCATGATGCTAAATGCAGACAAAGCCTTTCACCATGCCAATGCATGCCAAGAAATGCTTTTAAAGCACAAAATAGTTTGGAATTGTTACTTATCATCGAATGTCAGATGAAGACTCTGATCAGGGTCACACACAGCTACAGAGGAAAACTGAAACTATGCAGGACCCTTAAAGGCAATGCAAACTGTACCTCGTGTCTTAAAAGTTTGTCTTTCCTACCCAATGGTCTACGCTAAATGCTGTCCGTAAGGTAGAACAACGCACATGAAAGAGGCACAATACAATACAATTTTTCGGAGATCCTGTTCTGCCATATCTCAGACATATTTCATTGTTCAAGAAAACTGAAATATATTTTTTTTCTAATCTATGCGTATAGAAGTCGAAAGACATATCCCATTCCTTGGTAAGGAAACCCCCAGCATAGATAATGGGACGTTCGAATTTTAAGAAATGATACAAAACGAGACCAGACGGTTTGGGTCAATTTCTGAATTTCGGATTCTCTCTCTCTCTCTCTCTCCTCTCTCTCTCCTCTCTCTCTCTCTCTCTCTCGTGCGTGCGTGCGTGCATGTGTGAGTGCGCACGCGCGCGCTTGTGTGCAGATATCATATTAAAAAAAATCATGACCAATGGCGCGTATGGCTGTGTGTGGCTCTCATATCCCTTCACTTCCAGCCATCTGTGAGGATCGCACTAAAACTTCAACAGTGGTGTGTTAAAGTTGTGCATCACAGAACTGGGAGCAGTACTTTTGATAAAGTAAAAAGAAGAAAGAAAACATAACCATGAGCCTTTTGGTGTCATTTGTTTGATAAACTCACTCACAGACACTGGCGCCCACATACACAGCAGAGCGGACGAACGACAGGGGAGGGGAAGGGAGGGGGCAGAGGGGGGTTCTGAATTTCCCTCCCCTGGATGGTCAAAATTGCATTTTCGCCATGTTGCCCCTCTCCCTTTCCCCCATTCCCTACCCTGGGGAGGGACCCCCAGACCCCCTCTGAAAAGCCACTTCTGATGTGTGAATTATCCAAGGGGTGGCGTTTCTTTCGTAAACGGAGACGCCACTACCACCACCACCACCCTCACTTTAACAACAAAAAAAGGACAGAAGAGGCCCCCTGTACCCCCCCCCCCCACCACCACCACCACCACCCTCACTTTAACAACAAAAAAAGGACAGAAGAGGCCCCCTGTACCCCCCCCCCCCCACCACCACCACCACCACCACCCTCACTTTAACAACAAAAAAAAGGACAGAAGAGGCCCCCTGTACCCCCCCCCCACCAACCACTACCACCACCACCCTCACTTTAACAACAAAAAAAGGACAGAAGAGGCCCCCTGTACCCCCCCCCCCACACCACCACCACCACTACCACCCTCACTTTAACAACAAAAAAAGGACAGAAGAGGCCCCCTGTACCCCCCCCCACCACCACTACCACCACTACCACCACCACCACCCTCACTTTAACAACAAAAAAAGGACAGAAGAGGCCCCCTGTACCCCCCCCCCCCCACCACCACTACCACCACTACCACCACCACCACCTCACTTTAACAACAAAAAAAGGACAGAAGAGGCCCCCTGTACCCCCCCCCCCCACCACTACCACCACTACCACCACCACCCTCACTTTAACAACAAAAAAAGGACAGAAGAGGCCCCCTGTACCCCCCCCCACACCACCACTACCACCACCACCACCCTCACTTTAACAACAAAAAAAGGACAGAAGAGGCCCCCTGTACCCCCCCCCACCACCACCACCACCACCACCCTCACTTTAACAACAAAAAAAGGACAGAAGAGGCCCCCTGTACCCCCCCCCCACCACCACCACCACCACCACCCTCACTTTAACAACAAAAAAAGGACAGAAGAGGCCCCCTGTACCCCCCCCCCCACCACCACCCCCCTACCCCACCACCACCACCCACCCTCACTTTAACAACAAAAAAAGGACAGAAGAGGCCCCCTGTACCCCCCCCCACTACCACCCTACCACCACACCTCACTTTAACAACAAAAAAAGGACAGAAGAGGCCCCCTGTACCCCCCCCCCCACCACCACCACACCACCACCCTCACTTTAACAACAAAAAAAAGGACAGAAGAGGCCCCCTGTACCCCCCCCCACACCACCACCACCCACCACCCTCACTTTAACAACAAAAAAAGGACAGAAGAGGCCCCCTGTACCCCCCCCCCCCCCCCCCACACACCACACACCACCACCCTCACTTTAACAACAAAAAAAAGGACAGAAGAGGCCCCCTGTACCCCCCCCCACCACCACTACACACCACCACCACCCCTCACTTTAACAACAAAAAAAGGACAGAAGAGGCCCCCTGTACCCCCCCCCACCACCACACCACCACCACCACCCTCACTTTAACAACAAAAAAAAGACAGAAGAGGCCCCCTGTACCCCCCCCCCCACCACACCACCACCACCACCCTCACTTTAACAACAAAAAAAAGGACAGAAGAGGCCCCCTGTACCCCCCCCCCCCCCACCACCACCACCACCACCCTCACTTTAACAACAAAAAAAGGACAGAAGAGGCCCCCTGTACCCCCCCCCCCCCCCCCCCCGCACCACCACATCTCCCTCTCGATTTAAAAGTAGTTTGGAAAAGAACACTCAACCATTCCCGAGCCCTTCTCCACCCATACCTCAGCTCTTACCAAATTTCCGCCGTATTTGCTCTACTTGTAGTTTCGATTCATGCTAATGCCTGGGCACGTTTTCTCCCTTCTCCCACTGAGGGAGGTGGACCCCCCAGACCTCACGCTCACCTCTCTGGAACCCCCCCTTCTCTTTTAATTGATCCGGGTCTACACACACAACACACACACACACACACACACACACACACACACACACACACACAACACACACACGCGCACACACACACACACACACACACACACACACACACACACACACACACACACACACACACACACACACACACACACACACACACACACGCTCAGTTCGCACCTGCATCTTTGTCTAGGAGGTTCTCTTGTGTTGTCGGCTCTGGTCCTGGCGGAGGTCTCTGCGGGCGGCAGTGCTCCCTCCTCCCAGCGGTCCTCTCTTCCCTGGCATGTCCTCTCCTTTCTGGTGCCTGTCGCTCTTCGTAGCCGTCGTCCTGGTTCCCCGTCTGGAATAAAAATCCCTCCATGATTTCATTTTCTCGCTCATATCCCATCGTTTAAGCAATCGTGAAAACGTACAATTTTTGTTTCAGTTTGTACAAGTTGAAGTGACATATTAATTTTATGAATGAGACCTACCTTACGCAACAAAATGTTTAGAATGGAATCTAATCCGAAACGATATATAGTTATAAAGGACAAGCCCTTTCCACCATAAAGAGGTGATATCAGAGCTATACACTGAGGGTCATTACGTGACTTGAGTTATACAAACACATATGCAATCTGCAACCTTAAAATGTAAAAAAACAACAACTAAATCTTATAAAACATGTTCACATCTCTTAAAAACTGAAATATCACAGATACTTGCACATTTCTAAAAAGCTCACTAAGTGACATTTTATCAAAATATTTTCCTCTGATCTCACCGAGATCATCACACTCAGTCAACACATGCTTAAGAGTGTATACACAATCGCATGCAAAACAATGGGGTCGATCTTCTCCCTTTAAGAGGAAAGAATGAGTAACATAACTATGTCCAATATGCAGTCTACTTAAAACACATTCTTCTTTCCTGTTTTTGCAAACCGAAGGTAACCATTCAGACAAGTCTGGCATTATCTCATGAAGTTTGTTTTCCGATTCCAAATTCCAATCATCTTGCCAACGTTTCTTTACAAACTTATTTATTAGCTGTTTAAGATCCGGATATGGTAACCGATGGGATCGCTTGACAGGATCATTTAACGCTTTCTTTGCTTGTCTGTCCGCTATCTCATTGCCCGTAATACCGCAGTGGCTAGGGTCCCACCAAAACACAACATCTTTATCTACAGGGAGTTCGGTTAAAAGTTCTAAAATGGATATTAACTTAGGATGGTCACAAGTTGACGATTTAAGAGCTTGTAAAGCTGAGAGAGAGTCAACTACTATAACAAAAGACTTTCGAGTTGAACTTTGCACAGTCTTTAAAGCTAAGTATAGTGCTTCTAATTCTGCAGTAAAAATAGAAGAATGATCTTTCAGACGAAAAGAATGAGAATGGCCCGAGGCAGATGTCGATGCTGCAGCAACTTTCTCTTCCAATTTGGAACCATCCGTATAGAGAAATGTTCGATGTTTATGTTTCTCTTTCTTTTCTAAAAACAAATGTTTATAAATCTCTGGACTTGTTGTTTCTTTCTTATAAGCAGAGAGAGAGAAATCTATTTGTGGAGTTACCAGTCTCCATGGCGGGACACCGGCAACAGTAAGGTCATCAACATCCACTAAATTTATGTTAGCCTCTTCAAAATAGTCCTTTACTCTCTGGCCAAAAGGAGGGGTCAACGTAGATGCCTCAAACAGGCTGGCAGGTGGAGGCTCAAAAACACAAGAGTAGGCTGGATTCTCTGGGGAAGCCTTCAACTTTAAATAATAATTCATACTGAGTTTAGTACGACGGAGGTTTAAAGATGGTTCATGAGCCTCCGCATACAAACTAGAGATTGGCGATGTTCTAAAAGCACCAAGAGCTATCCGTAGACCTTGATGATGAACTGTGTCCAATAGCTTCAAGGAAGACTTTGCAGCTGACCCGTACACCTGGCAACCGTAATCGAGCTTTGATCTCACTAGAGCTCGATAAAGGTTTAACAGAGTAAATTTGTCCGCGCCCCAATCGAAGCGACCAACCACCTTTAATATATCTAAAGTTTTAAAACACCTTGCCCTCAAATCTCTAATGTGAGGTAAAAACGTGAGCTTCTCATCAAAAATCACGCCTAAAAATCTGGCTTCATGCACAACTTTGATCGATTCACCAGAAATCTTAATGTCCGGCTCTCCAAAAGGGCCTCTAAGTTTCGTAAAATGCATATACACAGTCTTGGACTGTGAAAATTTAAAACCATTCTCTTCAACCCACTCTTGGATGTTCTTGACACATAGCTGAAGCTGACGTTCTACTGAAGGTAAAAACTTCCCTCTAATCGCAAGGGAGAAGTCATCTACAAACAAAGAAGCATCGGCACCTTTTACAACAGACTCAACGATATTGTTAATTTTGATACAAAACAACAAGGGAGATAAAATGCTTCCCTGGGGCACTCCCTGTTCTTGAACAAAGAAGTCTGACAGAACTGATCCTGAACGCACACGGAAACAACGATCCTGTAAAAAATGTTCAATAAAAACGGGGAGCCTGCCCCTAAACTCCATGTTGAAAAGGTCTCTCAGAATGCCGTACCTCCAGGTGGTGTCATATGCTTTCTCCAAGTCAAAAAATATAGAGATAACATGCTGTTTGCGAGCGAAGGCTTCTCGCACAAAAGATTCCAAACGTACAAGATGGTCTATAGTACACCTTTTCTTACGAAAGCCACATTGAATATTGGCCAATAAACCCTTATCCTCTAGCGTCCACAAGAGACGCGCCGAGACCATCCTTTCCATAGTTTTACAAAGACAACTTGTCAACGCTATAGGACGGTAGTTATTCGGATCCGAGTTGTCCTTACCTGGTTTAGGGATGGGTACAATAATAGCTTCCTTCCATTTTTCGGGAAAACTTCCCGATTCCCAAATACCGTTATAAATCTGAAGAAGAATAGAACGACTTTCCGCTGGAAGATGACGAAGCATTTCATAATGAACCTCATCTGGGCCAACTGCTGAATTGTTAGACTTGTGGATGGATTGGTCTAATTCCCACTGTGAAAATAGAACATTATAGTCCTCCGAATTGTCAGATAAAAATTGAGGATGGTGTTTCTCTGATTCTACTTTAATTTTTTGAAATTTACTGGAATAATGGTTAGAAGATGAATTTTGAGAGATGGAAGAGGCCAAGAGGTTTGCTATGTCTTTTCTATCCAAAATTGGTTTCCCATTGATTTTCAGGTGTCTCAAACCAGAAGATCTTTTCCCTTTGATTCTTTTGATGGATTTCCATACTCGGGCAGATGATGTTGTAGAATTTAAGGAGGAACAAAAGTTACGCCACGAGTTCTTTTTACATCTTTTGATAATATACTTCGCTTTAGCTTTTAGTCTTTTATACTCAATTCGATTTTCTTCCGTCGGATGTTTTCGGAATTTTCTAAGCGCTTTCCTGCGATTTCTAATAGCTTCTTTGCACTCATTATTAAACCAAGGCACTTTAGGAGGGTTTTTTTTTTATCTATCACAGATTTAGGAATACAATCAGACGCTATGTCCATCAGGATAGAAGTAAAGGTGTCCATAGGATCTGACTGAGAAAGAATGACTGTAGTTATTTTGGTCTTGCACTGAAGTTCAAACAAGGCCCAATTAGCATGTTTCAAATTCCAACATTTTGATGTCTCATCGTCAGATGTAGCCAAACTTTCTAATAAAATGGGGAAATGGTCACTGCCGCATAAATCTTCATGAGGTTCCCATTTGTAATCTAGAAGTAGAGAGGGAGAACAGAGAGATAAGTCAATAGCTGAGGAAGTTCCATACGTAGCATGAACAAAGGTTGGTTGATCGTTATTCAAAATACATAGTTGATGTTCGGAAATGAGGCTCTCAATCGTCTGTCCTCTATTATCCGAACGCGGATCACCCCAAACGGGAGAATGGGCATTAAAGTCTCCGAGGAGAAGGAGCGGTGATGGTAATTGCTCAATAAGGTTCTCAAGGTCTTGTTTGGAAACATTTTCAGAAGGAGGAAGATAAATGGAACATACAGAAAAAGTGTTATTACCAGAAACAGTTGCTGCCACAGCTTGTAAAGAAGTGTTCAATGGAATTTCTGCTGCAGGGAGAGAATTATGGATATAAAGGCATACACCACCTGAGTTTGAATTAGGATATTTAGATAAACAAGCATAGTTTCTAATGGGAATCGGCTGCTGAATCTGATGCTCTTGCAAAGCAATAATATTGGGAGAAAAACTTTTACATAATAGGAGCAAATCATCATAATTACTCCTCAACCCTCTTATATTCCACTGGAGAATACTCATAAAAAAGGTTAAAATAAGGTAAAATGTAAAAGAACAATACATCAAATACAGCGTTTAAAAAAAAACATCAGGTCATTGAATCAGACATCTCTTCCCCAGACAGTACCCGAAACCTGTTGGAGCTAGAAAAAGAAGCTTCGCCTTTTTTAAGGCGATCTGAAATCTTTTTCTGTTTCTCGTACTTGTTAGGTGGTTTGGGTGGGGATCAGGCTTAGCCTGTGATGGGTGTCTTACACCACCAGCACCCTTCGAACCACCCGATAACTTGTTCTTTTGTGGAGAAACCCCAATAGAATCTCTCCTCAAATCATCACTTTTGCTCGACTTCGTAGCACCCTCAGAAACTGAACTCGACAAAGATACTGTTGGTACAGGTGTGACAACTGACGCAGAAACAGCGGAATCTTTTAACACAGCTGAAGTCTGATTGGATGAAGCTGACTTGTTTAATGGCTTTGAACATGCACAAGGGCACAGATCTGCTTGGCTTGCCTGATCTATCATCTTTGGCTTTGATGTCAATACAGATGAGTAGCTTTTGCCAGAAGGATTTTCCTGAAGGACTTTCCTTTTTGCGTCAAGAAATGTCAAACACTCAGACACTCGTACCCTTTGAATCTCAGACTCCAATTTCCACTGAGGGCAATCTTTGGAGCTGGATTCGTGCTTCCCGGAACAATTGACGCAGGAGGCGTCACATGCGACACTAGTGTCATGAGCTTCTTTGCCACATCTTTTACAGACTTCTGAGGTGGCCCTGCACCTGTCCTTTGTGTGTCCGAATTTCTGACATTTAAAACAGCGCATGGGTGAAGGAATGAAGACATCCACCTTGACATTTTCGTAGAAGATTTTCACATCTACTGGAATCTGTGCCATGCCAAACGTCAGGATATAGGTAAATGTGGGCATCCTTTCTCCTTTTCGGAAAGCGGAAAGACGCCGCACATCCAAAACTCCCTGCTCCGCCAAATAATCCTTCCGTTCAGCCTCTGAGGCGTCTTTCAAGACATCTCTAAGGTGTCTTGAACCACTGCAACGTATCACTCCCTTGCAGGAGTTCAACGTACGATGGCCGGACACCTTAACCAAGACCTCCCTGCTTCCGAACTTTGCCTTCGTACCATCTGCCTTTTTAAGCTGGGATGATGAATGTTCGGTCGGGCATTTTACAAGGTATGTCCCGTCTTTTTGTTTTTTTACTTCTGAGTAAGACTTTGATACACCCTCCAACCATTTCTGAAACAGAAATGCACTGAGACCCTGGAAGCCATCCACTACCAGGAATCTCAGCCACATTTCCTTCTGCTTGGCCACAAACCTGAGTTCTTCCTCAGAATCCGAATCATATTCTCTCAGACGTTTGGAATGACTGTTTTGATTGCTCATAAGGCGTAGGCTCAATGATGGCAGGAATTCAACAGTCACCCTAGGAGAGCTGCCGTTATAGGGAAGGGACAATGGATGGCCCTATGAAGGACATGCGAAGATGAACTCGTAGGACGTCCGTCTGCCTGATACTGTCCCACAAAACCAGACAGGACTGCTGTAGCGACTCACTAACGCAGAGCCATTCATCTTTCGGCCAGTGTCAGCACCTTAGATTGCGAGTGACTTAGGGCCACCACTCCGGCAGGTCTCAGAAAAAGAAGCATTGAAAAGGAAGACTGGAAAAAATAGATGAAAGAACAGATTGAAGAACCGGGAAGGAAGAAACAAGACGACATAGAAGCGGCAGATGATGTGGGGAGACTTTATGGGTGAAAAGAGGTAGCAAAAGACACGGTAGGCAGAACAGTAGAAAAGACCAGAAAAAGGGGTGGGCACAGGTTGGTCAAGAAACACCCCCGCCACGAGAAGGCCGGCCCATGGGGGCAAACAAATGTGCTGCTCCAAATTTACTTTTCATCATATAATTGCAGATTTGGAGGTAAAGATGCGCTGTTGTTATTCTTCACAGCTCCGCCGAAAGACCTCACAGAACTAATGAAGACTGACACCACTGTTAAATGACACATCCCTCCAGTCACCCTTCTAGGAAAACAAGCTCTACATTCAATTACTAAAAGAAGTCTCAAAACCAGATCACACATATTAGCAGAGCGAAAACAGGTGTGCAGTTCAAGCTCCTTTTAGGTGATGAAAACAGACCTCCTTATCATACTACCAATTCTAAAATTAACAGAGATGCCAGACTGGATCGTACCAGGTCTTCATACACATATTCCAGATGTTCACAAAGTTTGTTTTTTGTTGTTGTCAGAGCTCTCGCTTATTTCTCAATGTTCAGTCATGAAACGTACAGACTTTTCTACCAATTTTGAATGTCTGTGCATGTTAAAGCCAATACGTGGACATGTATGGTGGTTTTGAGGGGCTTGGTAGTGAGAAGTATGGAATCATTGTTCTGTATATCTTTGGTCCACCAGTATTTAAAAACAAAACAACAAGCAAAAGAAAGCACAAGCAAGTAAAACAAAAAAAGTTACAACAAAGAATACGTCCATATTTTAAATCCTTCTATTGGGAGATCACTACTATGTCCATCCACTGATAGTTTCCATGACCTGATCAACTTTTAAAACTTTGGCACACGCCAGTGGCGAAGATGTGAAGGGGAAACCAAACGTTATGAGAAAAGGGCCATCAGAGTTTAACATCGAAATGTGAACAATATTTTAAACATCTGCAAAATTCTTATAAAAAATATTTTGTATTAATCTGCGGAAATCTTAATATCTTGCTTTAAAACATGGACAGTTAAAACGATATTTTGGTCGAAGAAATTTCGTCTACCACATAAACGAAAGAATATCTAGAGAGAGCTGCGATCTGTGGTAAATTCCAAACATTATTTCTAAAAGCCCATTAAGACAAAAAATCTGACTGCTTTACTGCAGGATGCACACCCTTGAGAACAAAAAGGACAAAGATCAATGCCATGATGGTTATAAATACCCGTTACACACTTGATAATCTTATTTCGAAACATATGACTTGTTCAAGTACCTATTAATGGGACAAAATATGATGTATAAATACCTGTACACACCTTGAAATCTTTATGTCGAAACGTAGACTGATGTTCCAAGTACCTACTTAATTGGGGAACAAAATGAAAATGTAACATTCCTGCTACATTACGACATTTGAATTAACTACTTTAACAAGTATGTGGTCGCATTCTCTTCTTGGACTGCGATTTCCCGGTACGTCTGGCAGACTTCACCACTTCCTGTTTTGGTCCTGCCACAAAAACTGTGTTGAAATACTTTACGAAGAAACTTCTAACTAAACATCAAGAAGAAGACAATTAACACCTATGAATATCTATATTCCAGAAAAGGATGCATTAAACCCTAAGAAAGGAGAAGTCGACGTACGACGACGTAATTCTGTAAGAAAGAAAATATGTTTAACTTTAACTATGCCTTTCCTGAAGCGTCTCGTCTGGTACCACTGTTCTGTACCTTTGGTCCGCAGACAACTGTCTCAGAAACCAGAGCAGTCATGTGTCACACAGGAAGGCCAGTGGCACTGTGCCTTATGAACTACAGCTCTGACACCTCCAGGGTCCCCACACCCTGATAAGCTCCCACACGCAGGAGCCGGTCAAGCTGATGCCACCGCAAAATGGATCTCATGGTAAGGCCATTCCGATCCATTCTGACCGTTTTTTTCCAACTACGCGACGCCAACATTTCTTATCCACACAGAAGTTCAACACCGCAGCATCGTGCACACTTTCAGTCTTGCCAGGAACTAAATGATGCACTGGAACGGACCTCCCTCTAACCCCTAACACCTCCCCCCCCCCCCCCAAAGCTACTAAAGCCTAGCCAAAGCCACCATTCTGCACCAGACCCCCTGTCCTAACAACCCACCATCCAAGGTGACAAGCCACCTGGGAGTCGAAGTTTCTGAACACCTTCTACTGTATCCCACAGAGAGATGTAGTCAAAGAAGGCACCATACACCATGGTTCCTGCTTACAGAAGACCCCCACCAATCCATGACAGACTGTGAGGCAACAGAATGTAGAGATCTCCACAAAACGTGGCAACGACAAACTGAAAATGAAACTCTTGACGCACCAAAAGAAAACGACCACTGCCAGAGAGCCTCTTCAAGACTTTCTACAGACCTCGGTACAAGCACCAAGGCGAAGTGCTGGACAATAAAACACCCTAGGTCTGAACGTTGGACACGCATATTTCAGTTCAGACCTCAACACACACGGCCAAACAGGCCTTAGTGTAAAATACCAGAGTCCCCACTCTTGTGAACCTCGGTTTAGTCTCATTCAAAGGACTGCAAGGGAGATGGAGTCAGAACCAATGTCAACTCCGAGTGAAAAATCCCCCTGTACCGAAACGGCCTGGCGGAGATTCAAACCTGCAACCCCAGGATCACCAAGATTACGAGTTCGGCGCTCTACCACTGAGCTATTCAACCCTCTGATATGGTGTGGTGTGTCGTCGTGTGTTGTGTTCCGGTCTGGTGGAGATGTGGTAGTGGTGTGGTGAGGGTGTGGTGTGTGTGTGTGTGTGTGTGTGTGTGGTGTGTGTGTGTGGTGTGTGTGTGGTGTGTGTGTGGTGGGGGGGTGTTGTGTTGTGGTCGGGGTGTAATTTGGGTGGGTTGTGTTGTGGTGGGGAAAAGAAGAGGGCACTGAATCCTTAAAATGAAGAAAGACTAAACACTGTGGAATAAAGAAGGCACTAAGTACTGCGGACGTTGTGGGCCTAAAGCCTGGGAAAGAAGGCATCGAACCCTGCATCTAAATACACATTTTCATTTAACGAACACTCTCACATACGGAATCAATGCCCTGATCGTTGTAATTTACACCAGCAATGACTCGGAAGAAAAACAAATGCGCTGCTTCAAATTTCCTTTTCATCATATAATTGCAGATTTGGAGGTAAAGATGCGCTGTTGTTATTCTTCACAGCTCTGTGGAAAGACCTCACAGAACTAATGAAGACTGACACCACAGTTAAATGACACACCCCTCCAGCCACCCTTCTAGGAAAACAAGCTCTACATTCAATTACTAAAAGAAGTCTCAAAACAAGATCACACATATTAGCAGAGAGAAAACAGGTGTGCAGTTCAAGCTCCTTTTAGGTGATGAAAACAGACCTCCTTATCATACTACTGATTCTAAAATTAACAGAGATGCCAGACTGGATCGTACCAGGTCTTCATACACATATTCCAGATGTTCACAAAGTTTGTTTTTTGTTGTTGTCAGTGCTCTCGCTTATTTCTCAATGTTCAGTCATGAAACGTACAGACTTTTCTACCAATTTGTAAATGTCTGTGCATGTTAAAGCCAATGTATGGTGGTTTTGAGGGGCTTGGTAGTGAGAAGTATGGAATCATTGTTCTGTATATCTTTGGTCCACCAGTAATTAAAACAAAACAACAAGCAAAAGAAAGCACAAGCGAGCAAAACAAAAAAGAGAAAACAAAGAATACGTCCATGTTTTAAATCCTTCTATTGGGAGATCGCTACTATGTCCATCCACTGACAGTTCCCATGACCTGACCAACTTTTAAAACTTTGGCACACGCCAGTGGCGAAGATGTGAAGGGGAAACCAAACGTTATGAGAAAAGGGCCATCAGAGTTTAACATCGAAATGTGAACAATATCTTAAACATCTGTAAAATTCTTATAAAAATATTTTGTATTAATCTGCGGAAATCTTAATATCTTGCTTTAAAACATGGACAGTTAAAACGATATGTTGGTCGAAGAAATTTCGTCTACCACACAAACGAAAGAATATCTAGAGAGAGCTGGGATCTGTGGTAAATTCCAAACATTATTTCTAAAAACCCATTATTCCATCTGCAAGCAAGTCTGATTCATTCAATTCGTCAAAACTAACTTAGTTTTAAGAAACATTGTTAATTTGTGCTTTTTCCATATGACAATATATTGTTTTACGCTATGTATTATGGGGAACCGAGTGAAAGCTTGCTGTTTTCTGCAATGTGTGTGAGTGTGTTTGAGTGTGCGAGTGCGTGTGCGTGTGTGTGCGTGCGCGTGTACGCGCGCACGCATGCTTGCCTGCCTGTCAATGCATGCAGTAATGAGCTTTTACTATGGTGACGAGATGTGCATTTAGAGGAGACGTCATAACAATATATGTGTTCTCTTTAGCTTTCACCCCCAGGTTAAAACAAACAAAAAAATCGAACAAATGGTGTGTGCGTGTGTTGCGGGTCAGGGTGGGGGTGGGGGGTGGGGCTGAGGGTTAACGCTTAGTTTAAACTTCCAGTCTGGACACGTGTGGACATGAAATCAGCCCTGGTTGTCAGCTTACTGCACGGATGCCGGTTCCCAGAGAAATCAGCCCTGGTTGTCAGCTTACTGCACGGATGCCGGTTCCCAGAGAAATCAGCCCTGGTTGTCAGCTTACTGCACGGATGCCGGTTCCCAGAGAAATCAGCCCTGGTTGTCAGCTTACTGCACGGATGCCGGTTCCCAGAGAAATCAGCCCTGGTTGTCAGCTTACTGCACGGATGCCGGTTCCCAGAGAAATCAGCCCTGGTTGTCAGCTTACTGCACGGATGCCGGTTCCCAGAGAAATCAGCCCTGGTTGTCAGCTTACTGCACGGATGCCGGTTCCCAGAGAAATCAGCCCTGGTTGTCAGCTTACTGCACGGATGCCGGTTCCCAGAGAAATCAGCCCTGGTTGTCAGCTTACTGCACGGATGCCGGTTCCCAGAGAAATCAGCCCTGGTTGTCAGCTTACTGCACGGATGCCGGTTCCCAGAGAAATCAGCCCTGGTTGTCAGCTTACTGCACGATGCCGGTTCCCAGAGAAATCAGCCCTGGTTGTCAGCTTACTGCACGGATGCCGGTTCCCAGAGAAATCAGCCCTGGTTGTCAGCTTACTGCACGGATGCCGGTTCCCAGAGAAATCAGCCCTGGTTGTCAGCTTACTGCACGGATGCCGGTTCCCAGAGAAATCAGCCCTGGTTGTCAGCTTACTGCACGGATGCCGGTTCCCAGAGAAATCAGCCCTGGTTGTCAGCTTACTGCACGGATGCCGGTTCCCAGAGAAATCAGCCCTGGTTGTCAGCTTACTGCACGGATGCCGGTTCCCAGAGAAATCAGCCCTGGTTGTCAGCTTACTGCACGGATGCCGGTTCCCAGAGAAATCAGCCCTGGTTGTCAGCTTACTGCACGGATGCCGGTTCCCAGAGAAATCAGCCCTGGTTGTCAGCTTACTGCACGGATGCCGGTTCCCAGAGAAATCAGCCCTGGTTGTCAGCTTACTGCACGGATGCCGGTTCCCAGAGAAATCAGCCCTGGTTGTCAGCTTACTGCACGGATGCCGGTTCCCAGAGAAATCAGCCCTGGTTGTCAGCTTACTGCACGGATGCCGGTTCCCAGAGAAATCAGCCCTGGTTGTCAGCTTACTGCACGGATGCCGGTTCCCAGAGAAATCAGCCCTGGTTGTCAGCTTACTGCACGGATGCCCGGTTCCCAAATCAGCCCGTTGTCAGCTTACTGCACGATGCCGTTCCCAGAAATCAGCCCTGGTTGTCAGCTTACTGCACGGATGCCGTTCCCAGAGAAATCAGCCCTGTTGTCAGCTTACTGCACGGATGCCGGTTCCCAGAGAAATCAGCCCTGGTTGTCAGCTTACTGCACGGATGCCGGTTCCCAGAGAAATCAGCCCTGGTTGTCAGCTTACTGCACGGATGCCGGTTCCCAGAGAAATCAGCCCTGGTTGTCAGCTTACTGCACGGATGCCGGTTCCCAGAGAAATCAGCCCTGGTTGTCAGCTTACTGCACGGATGCCGGTTCCCAGAGAAATCAGCCCTGGTTGTCAGCTTACTGCACGGATGCCGGTTCCCAGAGAAATCAGCCCTGGTTGTCAGCTTACTGCACGGATGCCGGTTCCCAGAGAAATCAGCCCTGGTTGTCAGCTTACTGCACGGATGCCGGTTCCCAGAGAAATCAGCCCTGGTTGTCAGCTTACTGCACGGATGCCGGTTCCCAGAGAAATCAGCCCTGGTTGTCAGCTTACTGCACGGATGCCGGTTCCCAGAGAAATCAGCCCTGGTTGTCAGCTTACTGCACGGATGCCGGTTCCCAGAGAAATCAGCCCTGGTTGTCAGCTTACGCACGGATGCCGGTTCCCAGAGAAATCAGCCCTGGTTGTCAGCTTACTGCACGGATGCCGGTTCCCAGAGAAATCAGCCCTGGTTGTCAGCTTACTGCACGGATGCCGGTTCCCAGAGAAATCAGCCCTGGTTGTCAGCTTACTGCACGGATGCCGGTTCCCAGAGAAATCAGCCCTGGTTGTCAGCTTACTGCACGGATGCCGGTTCCCAGAGAAATCAGCCCTGGTTGTCAGCTTACTGCACGGATGCCGGTTCCCAGAGAAATCAGCCCTGGTTGTCAGCTTACTGCACGGATGCCGGTTCCCAGAGAAATCAGCCCTGGTTGTCAGCTTACTGCACGGATGCCGGTTCCCAGAGAAATCAGCCCTGGTTGTCAGCTTACTGCACGGATGCCGGTTCCCAGAGAAATCAGCCCTGGTTGTCAGCTTACTGCACGGATGCCGGTTCCCAGAGAAATCAGCCCTGGTTGTCAGCTTACTGCACGGATGCCGGTTCCCAGAGAAATCAGCCCTGGTTGTCAGCTTACTGCACGGATGCCGGTTCCCAGAGAAATCAGCCCTGGTTGTCAGCTTACTGCACGGATGCCGGTTCCCAGAGAAATCAGCCCTGGTTGTCAGCTTACTGCACGGATGCCGGTTCCCAGAGAAATCAGCCCTGGTTGTCAGCTTACTGCACGGATGCCGGTTCCCAGAGAAATCAGCCCTGGTTGTCAGCTTACTGCACGGATGCCGGTTCCCAGAGAAATCAGCCCTGGTTGTCAGCTTACTGCACGGATGCCGGTTCCCAGAGAAATCAGCCCTGGTTGTCAGCTTACTGCACGGATGCCGGTTCCCAGAGAAATCAGCCCTGGTTGTCAGCTTACTGCACGGATGCCGGTTCCCAGAGAAATCAGCCCTGGTTGTCAGCTTACTGCACGGATGCCGGTTCCCAGAGAAAAGTAAAAGCAGCAGGAAATCAAAGAGACTCACAGTATTCAGAACAACTAGTTTTTCAACCGCCGTTTCTTCTAAGGTACGTCACACGATCCACCCAGGTCAGACGTTCAAGCCGACACACTGCCGACACCGCCGTTTCTTAACTGGTGCTCAAAATGAATTGTCAGCCAGAACCACCTTGATTTCTGCCGCCTGTTTCTTTCAGTCTACTATACTGGGCCCAATGGTAAAGTAGCGGTGGAATGGGTTGACCTAAAATACACTTTTTATCATGTCACTCGTAGGAATTGGGGTCTGGCCGGTGCAGTTCTCTTCTGCCATTTGATCGTCGAGCCAGAAATAATCACTTGTATACCAGCAGACCTGATGATGCTCATGATGCTAAATGCAGACAAAGCCTTTCGCCACACCAAGGCATGCCATGAAATGCTTTTAAAGCACAAAATAGTTTGAAATTGTTACTTATCATCGAATGTCAGATGAAGACTCTAATCAGGGTCACACACAGCTACAGAGGAAAAAATATAACTATGCAGGACCCTTAACGGCAATGAAAACTGTTACCTCGTGTCTTATATTGTCTTTCCTACCCAACGGTCTACGCTAAATGCTGTCCTTAAGGTAAAAAAACGCACATGAAAGAGGCGCCAGATCTGAAATACAATATAGTTGTTATTGAGATTCTGTTCTGGCTTGTCTCAGACATATTTCATTGTTCAAGCAAACTGAAATAAATCTTTTTTTCTAATCCAAGCGAATAGAAGTCGGAAGACAAATCCCATCTCTTGATAAGGAAACCCGGCATAGAAAACGGGACGTTCGGATTTTTAGAAATGATACAAAACGATTCCAGACGGTTTGGGTCAATTTCTCTCTCTCTCTCTCTCTCTCTCTCTCTCTCTCTCTCTTCCTCGCTGCTCGCTCGCTCTCTCGCTTTCTGTATTTGTGCACGCGTGTGCGTGCATGCGTAAGTGCGCACGCGCGCGCATGTGTGCAGATGTCATGTTGAAAAAAACACATGACCATTGGCGCGTATGGCCGTGTGTGGATCTCATATCCCTTCACTTCCAGCCATCTGCGAGGATCGCACTAAAACTTCAACAATGGTGTGTTAAAGTTGTGCATCACAGAATTGGGAGCAATACTTTTGATAAAGAAAAAAAAAAGAAGAAGAAAGAAAACATAACCATGAGCCATGCTTTGGTGTCATTTGTTTGATAAACTCACTCACAGACACTGGCGGGCACATACACAGCAGAGTGGACGAACGAGAGGGGAAGGGAGTGGGCAGAGGCGGGGGGGGGGGGGGGTATGAATGTCCCTCCTCTGGATGGTCAAAACTGCATTTTCGACATGTTGCCCCTCTCCCTTTTCTCCATCCCCTACCCTGGGGAGGACCCCCAGAACCCCTTTGAAAAAAACACATCTGATGTATGAATTATCCAAGGGGTGGCGTTTCTTTCGTAAGAGGAGACACCACCACCACCCTCAATTTAACCACAAAAAAAGGACAGAAGAGGCCCCCTGTACCCCCCCCCCCCCTCTTGATTTAAAAGTAGTTTCAAAAAGAACACTCAACCATACCCGAGCCCTCCTCCTCCCCCTCCCTCCATCCCTCAGCTTTTACCAAATTTCCGCCGTATTTGCTCTACTTGTAGTTTCAATTCATGCTGATGCCTGGGCACGTTTTCTCCCTTCTCCCACTGAGGGAGGTGGACCCCCCCCCAGACCTCACCCTCACCTCTCTGGAACCCCCCCCCCCCTCACACACACACACACACACACACCGCGCGCGCGCGCGCGCGCCACACACACACACACACACACACACACACACACACACACACACACACACACACCAGTCTATTCTCACCTGCATCTCTGTCTAGGGGGTTCTCTTGTGTGTCGACTCTGGTCCTGGTGGAGGTCTCTGCGGGCGACAGTGCTCCCTCCTCCCAACGGTTCTCTTTCCCCTGGTGAGTCCTCTCCTTTCTGGTGCCTGTCGCTCTTCGTAGCCGTCATCCTGGTTCCCCGTCTGGAATAAAAATCCATCCATGATCTCTTTTTCTCGCTCATATTCCATCGTTTAAGCAATCGTGGAAACGTACACTTTTTGTTTCAGTTGGTTCAAGTGAAGTGACATATTAATTTTATGAATAAGACCTACCTTATGCAACAAAATGTTTAGAATGGAATCTAATCCGAAACGAGAAACAGACATTCTTTTTGCATTGAATTGTCTGGCACTATCCATCCCTGAAAAAAAGGACAAACTGTTCACCAAAAAAAAAAAAAAAATCTGAATTATTTGTTGATCTTTCTGTCGAGAGCTTGTCTTCTCTTACGGGGAGTAAATGTGGATGTAGCCAATTCTTCAAGGCTTTAGGCCTATTTGTGCGAGTTGTCTCCTGCTTTCTTTTTCAGAATGATCTGGTGTCTGGGACAGAGCGGGCTATGGACATGCAAGCATGTCGAATGGCTCTTCGCCTGTACAAAGTACCGTAAGGAGATCGCCCTTACACTGACGTCACACAGTCTGATCAGCCTCTGCAGAGGGGTGCCGTAGTCAAATGGTTAGAGCGTTTGCCCGCGGAGGCGACGGCTGTGAGTTCGAACCACACATGGGGTCGGATTTTTTTTGGCTGGAAAACCCTCTCTGTGAAAGAGCAAAGATAGGCTTTGCCTTCCAACATGCCATGCCACAGACACGGTGAATCTCTGGCAGTTCACTGCCCCAATGGTCGAAAGTCTATGAGAACTTTAGACCTTTTATTGGTGCAGTGCGGTGGTTAGTGTCGGGAGTCGCAGGCTGGGAGGTCGTAGGTTCGATTCCCGTCAGAGGCGTTATCTTCCCCTCCCCCCCCCCCCCCCCCCCCCCCCCACTCCCGGCCGGATCTAGTCTATAGTGAGCGTGTCTTTTTCTTATCGCAAACAGACTAGTCCACAGAGCCTCATTTCATTCACTCAATGGATAACTGGTACTGAAACCCAGCAACTGGCCAACCATTGAGAAGGAATAAATGACCACCGCACAGAGCTGCCAAAGCCACCGAAAATGGATTGCACTGCAACAAAATGCACAACCCTCTTAAGGTATAGACCGCACGTTCAAGTTCCATATTCAATGTTATATCACTCTGAAATCTGTCATAAAATGCATACGTTTTCGGCCGTGTTGAAGCCTTCGTGCGGGGAGCTAAACTGATACCGTGCAGGCATACAGGACACTCAGACACACACTGCCAAATGTCACAACTGGATTGTGAAGCAAGTCACTTTGGATAACGGCTGAAAGCGTTCAACTATGAAAGGGCCCTTTGTGATGGACTGGGCCATGGTAACGCGGAAAGTATCAATGTTTGACAGTTTTAGGCGTTGTCTTCAACAAGCTGACCGGTCATTTTGACCAGGTGGCTCCCACTCGTAACAGCTGTCCATGATCTTTTGTAAATGTAGGACAGCCTATAAACAAGCAGGATTCCTCTCACGGGGTTCCCGGTGTCGCGTGAAATCTGGGAACGTGATATCTGGGAAGGCTTCCCAGATATCACAGATTTTTTGGGGAACACATTCCCAAAATGTACTATGATATCTGGGAAGGCCCGTAATATCTGGGAACGTGGTCTTTCAGAGCTCAAAAGGGCAGAAAGAAGACGAAAAAAGAATGGATTTTCGAGATAAGGTAGGAAACAATTTATTTAGGTGCAATTGAGATCTTTGGCCTTCTTGTCACTTTTTTCCATTAATTTATTGGCATGATTTTCACAAAGTACACAGATTTCACACCAGTTTCCAGATTTCACGATTGGAAGTTCAGGAAATCTGGGAACGCGTTCCCAGATATCACGGTAAATCTGGGAACGCGTTCCCTGATATCACGGTTCCCAGATATTATATGACACCGGGACCGAAATGCCGTGTTCCACAAAGCAGCGGAGGCCAACACAGCTGGCACCTTTGTATCCAGGGTCTCCCACGTGTTGCCTGTGTGACATTTGTTTGGTATTGTTCAGGGTAGACCAATTATTGGCAAAACATAACTAAACAGCTGCTCAGTGCACGGTCGGTTAACAGTCAAGTATTTATTCCCAGTTCTCTCTCAAAGCTCTTTTTTAAGATCAAACCAAATAGGAATGTGCTAAATGCGTACATTACAGCTTGCAGCAAACAAATGTTTATGACTTTATTTTGGGGACTCAGCTACCACACTGTCTGATGCTAGCAGGTCGGCCAGTCCCACTGGTCTGCAACTTGTCAAAATGTAAAAACTCGTAGCCTGCCAATCAAATTTTTTCTTTTACAAAAACAAAGGGAAAGGGGGGGGGGGGGGTATGAGTTCTGTTCACCGTTTTTTTCTTTCTATAGGTTAGAGTTATTGTTTACAGACACCCCCCCCCCCCCCACACACACACACACACAGAAAAGTGACGAGGTCATATTACTGTGCTCACAATACGGATGGTGGGAAGAGAGGAATCCTTTTATGTTTGAAATAGGAAACCGTTAAGAGAGTATATGGGAGAGGAGGGTTTCCTTTCCTATCCCTTTTCCATACAAGTTGGGTGGGTGGGTGGGTGGGTGGGTGCGTGTGTGCGTGCGTGCGTGCGTTAAAAAAAATCAAGGTCCGCATTGATGCAGTAAAACTTTGAGGATGCTTTAAAATGCCATGGGAACATATACCATTACCTTTTCATTTAACTAAAATACACTTCAATATTTGACGGAAAACGTTAACGTAAATGGGGTGTTAGAGGAAATTTTACAGGTGTCTAGGTGGGTAGAGAGACAGCGACCGACAGAGAGAGAGAGAGAGGGGGGGGGGGGGAGGGGAGACAGACAGACAGACAGCAGAGACAGACGAACGAATGAACGGATGGCCGGGACGATCAGACAGACTCAGAGACAAGGGGAATGAAAATGAGAATATAAGAAAAAAATGTACAAAATGCATTGGACATAGAAATATACAGACACCAAGCAGTGAAGTGTGAGCGAGCGAGAAAGAGAGAGAGAGAGAGAGAGAGAGAGAGAGAGAGAGAGAGAGAGAGAGAGAGAGGAGGGGGTTGCGTACTTCCGGTTAGGCAGTATCCTTTTTTGAGCTCCAAATTTTCTCAATTTTTTGGCCAATTTTCGTGTCTTTTAGACCATGACAGTGTTTAGTTTTTGCATAGCTAATACCCCTTTTTAATCTGAAAACGTGTTTAGGTTCTTTTTGGTCCACGCTTTCTGAAAATTTTGAGGTGAGTACATTTACACTTTGTTTACATTTGTCGGCCATCGATTTTTCCATCTACCATCTCTGGAAACCATGACTTATACATGATTCATCATGCCGCAATTCAACTTTACTCTCCTGACACTTGTCTTGTATGCTTTTTCATGGAAATGTTTTTGTGCGTGATGTTTATACCCCCCATATTGATCAAGTTGTGAGCTTCAACTTCTCTGACAAGACAGTCGTCCGCATTTGTTCATCTGGTTTGTGCCTGTTCACTCAAGCTCTTGCAGACAGCTGGAAGAAGAACAACCACAGATTTCTGTCTTACAAAAACCAGCTTGTGCCCTTATATCTATGTACTCTGTTACTACTACTTTCCTACGCGCCCGAGCCGAACCCTGGACCATCGTCTTAATCTTCTGGCTGGGGGGGGGGGGGGGGGGGGGGGGGGGAGGGGGGGGAAGGGGGGGGGGGAGGTTATGAATGTTCCTCCTCTGGATGGTCAAAACTGCATTTTCGGCATGTTGCCCCTCTCCTTTTTTCTCCATCCCCTACCCTGGGAGGGACCCTCAGACCCTCTTTGAAAAAACACGTCTGATGTATAAATTATCCAAGGGTGGCGTTTCTTTCGTAAGAGGAGACACCACCACCACCCTCACTTTAACACAAAAAAAGGACAGAAGAGGCCCCCTGTACCCCCCCCACCCCCTCTTGATTTAAAAGTAGTTTCAAAAAGAACACTCAACCATACCCGAGCCCTCCTCCTCCCCCTCCCTCCATCCCTCAGCTTTTACCAAATTTCCGCCGTATTTGCTCTACTTGTAGTTTCAATTCATGCTGATGCCTGGGCACGTTTTCTCCCTTCTCCCACTGAGGGAGATGGACCCCCCCCCCCCCCAGACCTCACCCTCACCTCTCTGGAACCCCCCCCCCCTCACACACACACGCGCGCACGCGCGCACTCACACACACACACACACACACACACACACACACACACACACACACACACACACACACACACACACCAGTCTGTTCTCACCTGCATCTCTGTCTAGGGGTTCTCTTGTGTTGTCGACTCTGGTCCTGGTGGAGGTCTCTACGGGCGACAGTGCTCCCTCCTCCCAGCGGTTCTCTTTCCCCTGGCGAGTCCTCTCCTTTCTGGTGCCTGTCGCTCTTCGTAGCCGTCATCCTGGTTCCCCGTCTGGAATAAAAATCCATCCATGATCTCTTTTTCTCGCTCATATTCCATCGTTTAAGCAATCGTGGAAACGTACAATTTTTGTTTCAGTTGGTTCAAGTGAAGTGACATATTAATTTTATGAATAAGACCTACCTTATGCAACAAAATGTTTAGAATGGAATCTAATCCGAAACGAGAAACAGACATTCTTTTTGCATTGAATTGTCTGGCACTATCCATCCCTGAAAAAAAGGACAAACTGTTGACAAAAAAAAAAAATCTGAATTATTTGTTGATCTTTCTGTCGAGAGCTTGTCTTCTCTTAGGGGAGTAAATGTGGATGTAGCCAATTCTTCAAGGCTTTAGGTCTATTTGTGCGAGTTGTCTCCTACTTTCTTTTTCAGAATGATCTGGTGTCTGGGACAGAGCGGGCTATGGACATGCAAGCATGTCGAATGGCTCTTCGCCTGTACAAAGTACCGTAAGGAGATCGCCCTTACACTGACGTCACACAGTCTGATCAGCCTCTGCAGAGGGGTGCCGTAGTCAAATGGTTAGAGCGTTTGCCCGCGGAGGCGACGGCTGTGAGTTCGAAC
The DNA here is from genome assembly GCA_033310375.1 of Conus canariensis. NCBI lineage: Eukaryota > Metazoa > Mollusca > Gastropoda > Neogastropoda > Conidae > Conus > Conus canariensis. The sequence goes on from JAMYXO010001024.1 coordinate 29,763, forward strand.
CACACATGGGGTCGGATTTTTTTTGGCTGGAAAACCCTCTCTGTGAAAGAGCAAAGATAGGCTTCGCCTTCCAACATGCCATGCCATAGACACGGTGAATCTCTGGCAGTTCACTGCCCCAATGGTCGAAAGTCTATGAGAACTTTAGACCTTTTATTGGCGCAATGCGGTGGTTAGTGTCGGGAGTCGCAGGCTGGGAGGTCGTAGGTTCGATTCCCGTCAGAGGCGTTATCTTCCCCCCCCCCCCCCCCCTCTCCCTCACTCCCGGCCGGATCTAGTCTATAGTGAGCGTGTCTTTTTCTTATCGCAAACAGACTAGTCCACAGAGCCTCACTTCATTCACTCAATGGATAACTGGTACTGAAACCCAGCAACTGGCCAACCATTGAGAAGGAATAAATGACCACCGCACAGAGCTGCCAAAGCCACCGAAAATGGATTGCACTGCAACAAAATGCACAACCCTCTTAAGGTATAGACCGCACGTTCAAGTTCCATATTCAATGTTATATCACTCTGAAATCTGTCATAAAATGCATACGTTTTCGGCCGTGTTGAAGCCTTCGTGCGGGGAGCTAAACTGATACCGTGCAGGCATACAGGACACTCAGACACACAATGCCAAATGTCACAACTGGATTGTGAAGCAAGTCACTTTGGATAACGGCTGAAAGCGTTCAACTATGAAAGGGTCCTTTGTGATGGACTGGGCCATGGTAACGCGGAAAGTATCAATGTTTGACAGTTTTAGGCGTTGTCTTCAACAAGCTGACCGGTCATTTTGACCAGGTGTATCCCACTCATAACAGCTGTCCATGATCTTTTGTAATTGTAGGACAGCCTATACGCAAGCAGGATTCCTCTCTCTGTTACTACTACTTTCCTACGCGCCCGAGGCGAACCCTGGACCATCGTCTGAATCTTCTGGTGGGAATGACTCGCATTACCCCTGTGGAACCTGCGACATCTCTGTCAGCTGGTCGGAAAGAGGTGTTGCCTGCGATACATGTGGCATGTGGTATCATGCCCGCTGCCAAAGCATCCCAACACTGAAATAATGAAGAACTTCATCATGAGGACATCTCGTGGCACTGCGTCATTTGTGGCAGCCGCAATGGAACTGCAGCTTTTGACCTTCATGGAGTTGATTGGCCTGACAGTTCTACTTCAAACCTTCATGATGATTCCGATATCTCCTCAACCACGCCAACTGAAATCACCTTCAAGCCTAACCACATGTCTACTCCCACGAGAGCAAACCAACAGAACAAATCCAAAAATAGACCTTTACGTGTCCTAAACATCAACTTTCAGTCCAGTAGAGGAAAACGAGCAGAAACAATTCATCTTATGGACAGTACCAAACCGGACATTATTATAGCCTGTGAAACTTGGTTAGATAGCTCAATCTCCGACAATGAAGTCATCCCTGATATGTACACTTTATACCGCAAAGACAGCGATAAACACGGAGGCGGTGTCCTGGTGGCTGTCAGATCCAACCTGGAGAGTTTTATCGTCCCAGAACTGTCTACAGACTGCGAGATCGTATGGGTTGGTGTTAAGCTGCTTGGCAGGAAACCTCTCTACCTGTGCGCATTTTACCGCCCCAAGACCGCAGATGTACCCAGCCTTGCGAAACTGGGCGAGTCACTAGACAGGGCGGCTAGGATCCCGAATGCATACATCCTTATGGGAGGGGATTTCAACTTTCCTGGTTGGGACTGGAACACTTTGACACTCAAACCTGGTACTAATTGTGTTGAACTCCACAGAAAATTCAGAGACCTACTGCATGACCATGGTATGCAACAACTAGTGCTAGAAACCACAAGAATAGACAAAAAGAAAGGAACCCATAGCACGCTAGATCTTCTTATTACCAACTGCCTGCATCTCATCCCTAGGGTTGAAGTCATTCCTGGCTTGTCGGATCATGACATCCCCTATTGTGAATTCTCCTTAGGCCCACCACCTATCAAGCAGTCTCCAAGACAGATCCCCATCTACGATAAGGCCAACTGGGAGGCGATGAGGAAGGACATGAAGGACCTGCACTCGGCGCTGGTGAGCGATGAAAACAACCTCACCACAGAGGATCTTTGGACCAAGTTCAAGGACACCCTCATCGCAACAGTCCAGACCAATGTCCCCCACAAAACAGCGCGTACCAGGGTCTATAAACCGTGGATCACAGCTGACATCCGTAAGATTGCCAAGCGCCATGTCAGAGTCTACAAGAGAAAGAAAAAACAAGATATTCCTCAACTAGAAGAAAAACATAAACAACTCAGAAGACAGAAGCAGCGCATGATAAGACGCTCGTACTGGGAATATGTCCATAGGTCAGTCGCAGGTGACCCTGAGTCGGCAGAAGGTTCACCCCTGAACAAGCGATTCTACACCTTCGTCAAGCACCAGCGCAGCTCCAACTCTGGCGTCGCACCCCTGAAAGTCGATGGAAAGCTTGTGACGGATCCCACCGCAAAGGCGGAGGCTCTCAACAAGCAGTTCCAGTCAGTGTTCAGTGAGGGACGCGAGTACACAGATGAAGAGTTTCGCGCTAAGTGCAAGATGTCTGACATTTCTCCCAGCTCAACCTTCTCTGATGTCTTGATTACTGAACAAGGCATTCAGAAACTCCTTTCCAAACTCAACCCTTATAAAGTCTGTGGCCCTGACAACATCAGTCCTCGCATCCTGATAGACCTTGCCCCTGAAATATCCCCAATCCTTACTATGATCTATCAGTCCTCTCTTGACGCTGGTTATGTCCCTTCTGATTGGAGATATGCAAACGTTGCACCAATATTCAAGAAGGGAGAACACTATGACCAATCTAACTACCGCCCAGTCTCTCTGACCTCTATCCCCTGCAAAGTCCTGGAACACGTCATCGTCAGCGCTGTCATGTCTCACTTAGAATCCAACGAAATCTTATGTCCAGAACAACACGGCTTTCGGAAGTTTCGGTCCTGTGAAACACAACTACTTAATTTTACAGAAGAACTGTTTGGAACTCTAGAAAAAGGAAATCAGGCAGATGTCATCATTATGGACTTTGCCAAAGCCTTCGATAGAGTGAACCACAGCCTCCTTATCCACAAACTGAAACATTATGGTGTCCTGGGAAAGATCAACAAATGGATAGGAGCATTCTTGAAAGACCGGCAACAATCGGTGGTAGTGGATGGCACAGCTTCCAGCCGGGTCAGTGTGCAGTCTGGGGTCCCACAAGGCTCTGTTTTAGGGCCGGCGCTTTTTCTGGCGTACATTAATGACTTGCCAGAAGAACTCTCCTCACTGACACGCCTGTTTGCTGATGACACAGCTGTCTACCGTTTGAAGGCCTCAAAAACCGACCAAAGCTTACTTCAGGAAGACCTCAAGAAGTTAGAAGCATGGAAGCACAGCTGGGACATGGCATTCCATCCTGGAAAATGTACTACTCTCCCAGTTACAAAATCATCTTCTCCTGCAAAATTCGACTACACCCTTCACAACCATATTCTAGAAACTGTCTCTACCTCCAAGTATCTAGGCGTTACCATCACAAGTGACCTAAGCTGGGACTTGCACATCAACGCCATCCCCGTTTCTAAAGCCCCAAAAAGACCCCCCGGCTTCCTTAGAAAAACCTGAAACCCAGCAGTGCCCCAAAAAAAAAACAGCCTATAAGACTTTTGTCAGACCGACTTGGAGTACGCGTGCACTGTATGGGGCCCGCATACCCAAGGCAACATCAATAAGAAAGAACTGTCCAGAGACAGGGGCACGGTTTGTGGTCACCGGTACCACAAAAACATCTAGTGTCCCCCCGCAAAAAACGACAAACTGCAAAAGGCCGATCTGCAGCACAGACGAAGGTCTAGGCTTTTTCATGCTAAAAGGAAAAAAATGAAAAAAGAGAGGGGGACGTCGACAAAAAAACTGCTCGTGCCACCCCCCCAAAAAGAAGGGGAAGCACTCCCCCCAGCTCAACCAGATTCGTTAAAACCCCAAAAATCGCAAAGGGTTCCCCTTCTTTCCCCCCAAAAGATACGGATTAAAACAACCGCCCCGAAACAGCTGTGGCCGCGGACACCTTGGACACCTTTAAGTCTAGGGGTTTTCCCCCCCCAGTAGTAGTTTAGTTAGATAATAGGTCTTTTCCCCCCCTCCCCACTCTTTTCCCCAAAGCTTTTTTTTTTTGTTTTTTATTTTTGGGGCCCTGCTTTCCCCCTTTGACAGCAAGGGACCGGCTAGTCGGAAGGGCGAAAAGGGAAAAAAAAACAGTAGCCGCCGGGGAAACCCCCCTTAGAGGGCTAGGTTTTTTACCTCCTTTTTAGGTCGTCGCTTTCTACATTTGTTTTTTCTTTATCGCAACCCCCACAAAACGGCCCCTAAAAATCAATTTGGATGATTGTGGCCCCTAATACCCGAAAAAAAGGAAGGGAAAAAAGAAGAAAGAAAAGAAAAGAAGAAAAAGAAGAAAAGAGGAAGAGGAAGAGAGAGGAAAGAGGAGAAGAGAGAGAAAGAGAGGGGAAAGGAAGAGGGGGGAGA
>JAMYXO010001025.1:0-34293 GCA_033310375.1 Conus canariensis
TGGGGATTGAGCATACATCCTTGTTTCACACCACATGGACAATTGAAATAGTCGGAATAAATACCTTTATCACGGATACATGCAAGTACAGAATCATACACTCCACGCACAGCTGCAAACAATTTCCCTTTCACATCATTTTCCCTTAAAATATTCCACAAGATATTCCTATTCACAGAATCAAAAACCTTCTGGAAATCAACAAAGGCAACATACAACTTTGCCTTTTTTAACAAATATTTCTGTACTAAAGCATACAATGTGAATATGTGATCTACAGTGCTATATCCGGATCGAAATCCGGCTTGTTCTTCTACTATTTTCTCTTCTCTTTCTGCCCAGGCAGTTAATCTTTTATTGAGAATATGAGTATATATTTTACTCAAAACACTTGTCAGTGCAACGCCTCGGTAATTATCTGGATTGTTACTATCTCCTTTTTTGTGGAGAGGGATTATTATGGATTTTGACCATGCCTCAGGAAAGATTCCTTTTTCGAACAGCGAGTTAAACAGTTTACTATGAAGTCTATAACAACTGAGTTGGCACATTTAAACATTTCACTAACTACTTTATCCGGACCCGCACTTTTGCCGCATTTAATATGATTTATGCCGCTTATAACCTCATCTCTTGTTATTTCATTATTAAATAGCGGCTCTTCTGTGCAGAAATCTTCATTAGCCACCTCTGTATTTGAGTTTTCCAAGTCGTCGTTGAAACAATTAAATACTTTTAAAAAAGTGATCGTGCCACTGCTTTGAACTTATTTCATTGTAAATGACTGGTTTTCTACTAATCGATCGAATTGTTGACCAGAATAACTTGGAGTCGTGTGCAGATGCTCTTAACTTATCCAGTCGTATCTCATCGAATTCTTTTTTCTTTCTCTCTTTTCATTGTTGTGTACTCTTTTCTTTCTTTAACATAGATTGCTTTACGTTCTGTTTTCAATTGTTTTGATTTAACTCTTTGATACTGTTTCAAGCATCTTTTAACCCTTCTTATCTTTTTTTCACACTCATTGTCAAACCAGTCATTCACTTCTTTTTTCCTTTTCCCCACAGATCTCACCATACAACCAGCAGCACTACATAAGGCATTCACAAATAACTCTAAGCATGAATCAACATCAGCGTTAAGGAATTGTAGAGCTCTATCAATACACTGTTTGAACTCATCTGACTTTAGTTCCTCCTTATAGGTTTCTGTACATTCTTCCGACCATATGATGCGTTTCTCTTCGCAAATCCTTGGACACTCTTCTTTCATGTCAATGTTAACATTTCTTCATTTCATTTCCAATGGAAGATGCCAAGAGAACAAGCAGTCACCAACTTTTGAGTAAGTTTTGTGATACAATAAAATAATCTATAACACTGCTGTGCAGCAGTGTTGTGTTACATTTGTGGATCAATGAATTCAAATGCGTGAGGTTCATGTGGATTGAATGTTTTCACAGCTTGTATTGTCCCTATCTAGACGTATTCTGCTGCGAACTGACTCACATTTTTTTTAGTTTGCCTCAAAAAATGAATATCATATCAATTTTTGTTTGTCAATCAGTCAGATTTGACCAACGGTGTGCGTTCAATATTTTGTCACAATCTTTCTCCATAGACCTTGTTCAGTCTCATGTCTGTGCATCATTTGCTAAATCTAGTTATTCCCCTTTGAGTATGCACAATGTAGACAGGTATATGTCGGTCTGTTTGCTTACCTTTCTTTGTGTCTTCTTCTTCTTCTTCTGCGTACGCAGGCTGATACTCCTGCGGACACCCCTTGTATAGGGAGTGAAGTTTTGTGTGTATGACCGTTTTTTATCCCGCCATTAAGGCAGCCATACTCCATCTTCGGGGAAGGTGCATGCTATGTGTAACGTGTCATCCATACCAACGGCCAAACTGGCCTTCTCTTCCGAAAGTTGGTGGTGGGCTTTTACGTGTGTGCAAGATGTTATGCGTGCGTTCACCCACGGAACCTCGGTTTACAGTTTCATTCGAAGGACTGTATGGGAAATGGAGTCAGAACTGTGTTAACTCCGAGAGAAAAATCCCCCTGTACCGAAACGACCCGGATGAGACTCGAACTCGCAAGCCCAAGATTACGAGTCCAGCGCTCTACCACTGAGCTATTCCGCCCCCCCCCCCCCCCCCCCCCTTGATTTGTGTTACATTTGTTGAACAATTAATTCAAATACGTCACGTTCGTGTCGACTGAATGCTTTCAAAGCTTCCAGTTCGTCCACGTAGACCTACTATGCTGCAAACAGACACACTTTTTTTTATAATTTGCTTCATAAATATTATTATGAATTTTTGTTTCTTGTCAGCCAGGTAGATTGAGCCACTTGGTCAATCAAAAGCTTAAAGTTTCTCCTTCATTTAAAAAAAAATGCTAACCGAATTCGTGACAGAAGTCATGGATGAACAGATACCTGTGTTTGCTGCATGAAAAGGACTTATAATACCACAGAGAAAGTTTTCAGAAAACATTCACAACGCATTGCATCTGACAAAAGTCAAACTGAGAAACCAAATTTGAAACAACAATTAATAACTGCTTATTCAAGTTGCTGAACGTGCTAATGATTCATAGTAAACGGTGTGTGTATATGTGTCTGTCTGTGAATGTATCTGTCTCTGTCATTCTATCTGTCTATATGTCTATCTATCTGTCGCTCTACCAGTCTGTTTATCTATCGGCCCAATTCTCTATCTATCTATCTATCTATCTATCTAATCTATCTATCTATCTATCTATCTATCTATCTAAATGTCTGTCTATCTAAATGTCTGCCTGCCTGTCTGTCTATCTATCGATCTATATTCGTCTATTTCTATCTATGTATTTATGTATCTATCTGTTTATCTATCTATCTGTCGGTCTATCTGTCTGTTTGCCTGTCTGTTTACCTATCTATTTATCTGTCTATTTATCTATATTCGTCTATTTATAAATACATACGTTTTCACCTTCTTTTACACACACACACACACACACACACACACACACACACACACACACACACAATATATATATATATATATATATATATATATATACATATATATATACATATATAATATATATATATTATATATATATATATATATATATATATATATATATGCCTTTGAATGCTGGCTTGGCCTGGCAATGGTACCACTGATCACGTCCTGACTGTTCTTCTACTTGTTGCTGCTCTTTGTTGTCCTCGATCAGCCGGTGAAGGACAGCTCTGTTCACTGATAACGTCCTGACAATGTCCTTCCATCTGTTGCTGTTCTTTGTTGTCCTCTATCAGCCGGTGAAAGACAGGTCTGTTCACTGAAAACGTCCTGACAATGTCCGTCCATCTGTGGCTCTTCTCTGTGGTCCTCTGGTGAGGGACAGACCCGTCCACTCCCTGGCGGTATCCTTCCACTCTTTCTTCTGTCTGCCTTGTCGTTCCCCTGACACTGTGTTATGCAGGACAGAGTTGGTACTGGCGCCTGTTCTTGAAAGATGCCTGTACCATTTCATCTTTTGTCCTCTTGGCCATGGTGAGCTGCTCGTTCTGTGGTCCAGTCTGATTGTTGTAGACTTCCTCAACTGTTTTTCTTTTTATGTTTTGCGGGGTGGGGCTGGGGCTGGGGGTAGGGGCTTGTTCCTTAGCGTCCCTGTGTTATCACTCCTTTGCCTTTCATTCCGGTTCACCGCACACAGCTACACTCAAATTTGTCCCGTCGAAGATCCTGCATCAACAGTCCACAGGGAACAGTGTATGTAAAATCGTCATGAGGCAACCCATCCGGGGAGACACTGCACCTGTTCTGAGTCGTTTTGATGGTGTCACTGATACCTTTACTGATCGAGTCTCTACAGGACATTACATACCAAACTCCTTGCTGATGGCCTTGAGTGCTTAGTTGCGAAGCCAGCGTGTGTGAATGTCTTCCTCCGGAGAGCGTCACCAGTTCCATCCTACGACAGTCACCAAGAAATTGTTCACACGAAGTCATCAAGAGCGTAGACATAGAGATGATATCGAAACTGCGGTCACCACGAGAGTAGGACATGAAGAGGCTCATAATGATAGAATGTTTTGTGGATCGCTGAGAATGAAGTTGAAAGGGACGCTATGGAGTGCCATTCAGGTTAGGGATTAAATGACAGGGCTGCGCTTACTTTCATAACATATCCTGGTTTCAACCAGGCCCGACAGATACAGACACCTGCGGTGCTGGTTAGGCAATTTGAACAACACTCTCAGAGACGCATCTGCTGAGTGGGTGAAACTCGACCGTGTTGTTCCAGTCTTCCCATTTGAGCTATAGTACACTCCGACTCGGAGTAGGAGACGGGGCTGAAAAAATCCACAGATAATGCCTCTGGTGGGAATCGAACCAGCTCCTTCCACCCCGCTCGAATATCCGTGACACTAACCACTGAACATTGGTTGCAGCATGTAATGTGATCTTCATGCAAGATACTCAAAATCTAGTAATAATGTCTCATGATTAAAGATTCGCCTTTTGGAAACGACAAGATTTAGAATGCATCAGTATCAAAACAAGCAGCCATGGGGGCATGAATATGCGTGTTTTTGTTCTCAAGACATAGTTAAGACTGATGAAACGCAGAAAAGACTCCAACAAGAAGTGATCATGACAAACTCATTTCACGACAGCTCTGATAAGATAAACAAATAGTTGTGACCACAGACAAATATGTCACTGTTCTTAAGCCGGTTACTACAATGGAGGAGGAAACCAAATATGCAAAGTGAATATACGGTAACAACAAAAAAAAACTTGGTTGTTTTACATTTAGTCATTGTGTTGACAGATTATTGGGTTTGACTTATAGCATGAGCAATTGTAAATAAGTCTGCAATCTCATTGCTCTCCTCTCTCTCTCTCTCTCTCTCTCTCTCTCTCTCACACACACCCACACCACACACACACACACACACACACACAATATATATATATATAATATATATATATATATATGTGTGTGTGTGTTGTGTGTGTGGTGTGTGGTGGTGGTAAAATAAGTGTTAAAAGGGAATATAAAATACTCTACAATTGTTTCAAGTGGGTGGCTATCTTCAGATGAATTGGGGTTGCCCACCGCCGGTGTTATATAGCGTTGGGCCCGATGCAGCTATTTTCACGTGTGGGTTGGTTGCACGTGTTTTTTTTTTTTTTTTTAAGGTTTTCAGGTTGTGTTTGGGTGTTTCACTAACAACGATTTCCATTTGTGCCTGCAGTTGTTTACTATTTCTGTTTTAGTGTTTAAAGTTGCTAAGTGTGTTTACATAGTATCAGCCATTTTTCAGTTAAACATAGGTTGCATCTTTTTGAAATGTGGCTGTATGGTGATGCCCTTTTATGATTTCCAGATATATTGTAGTTTATTTTGCGTCCTTAAGTTTCCAAATGTGTTTGCTCAATTCTGTTTGGTTTTGTATTTTTCTTTATTAAATGACTGTTTGTGGTTTGCATATCTGGTTTGAAGCGGTTTTCAGTGATCCCTATGTATGTTTCTTTCATTTTCTGATGTCACAGTGGCTTGGTATACGAATTCTTATAAAGGGATTTGTTGCTTAGGGGCACTGCTCTTTTTGATGAATTGCAAGATTTCCTTTCTTCACCTTCTTTGCTGTGTTGATTTTCGTTTTGTTGGATGCTCAAATTAGGTTTTGAGGTTGGGCATACATGAGTAGATAGTTTGACGGTGTTTTTGTTGAATATTTTGACAGTTTGTGTTCTTTTGGAATGAAGTTGTTAAGATTTTAAGAATTCTTTCCTATGTTTGTTTTGAGTTTCCCGTCGTATGGAGGGTTGAACCATATGATTTTTCTTTTCCTGTTTTCTTACTTTTATTTGTGTTGTTATCTGGGTTGTATTGTAGTTATAATTGTACCCACTTTTTGCAGTGCTTTTGGGATTCTACTGCCTGCGTTGTTGAATACTCTTTCATTGCATGACAGATTTATAGTCTCTTGTTTATTCCATGGGTATGGTCTTTAGTACAGATGGTGGATGGTTACTTTTGATGTTTACATAGATAGGTGTGTCACTAGGTTTCTTGTATGGTTTATATATGTGGTTGTTTAGGTCAAGTGTTATGTCTAAGTAGTTCACTACCTTTTTCTTTGCTTCAATGGTGATTTTTAAGTTGTGGTTGTGAAAGATTTTGCATAGTTCTTTTTTCTTGTTTTCGATGGATCTTGGGTTGTTGGTTAGTGCAGCAAGGCCGTCGTCTCTGTATAGTCCAACTTGTTTTCCGAGTTGTTTCTTGATGTTGGATAGCATGAATAGTCCGACCAGTTCACATGTTTCTGCACCATCATATGATCCCATGGTTACGTCAAATGTTGAGTTTCTATTCGTTTTCTTGATCCAAGTTACATTTTTGCTGTGCAGTAGCGTTTTCTTGGTGTGGAGGATGATTTCCATTTCTGACCCTGTTATGTCTGTGTGGTTATTAGCAAATTTCAGAGCTTTGGTGAGTAGTTCCTCATCTATGGATGGGTAGAAGTCTACTATGTCGAATGTAATAAATACTGTATTGCTTTGTTTGTTGAGGTTTTTGAACCATTGGATAATTTCGTATGTGTTCTTCCAGAGGTTGTATTCAGAGTTTGATTTTACGTTCTTTATTATTTTTTCTAGAATTTTCTTACTTATTTTGCCTAGTTCGGATTTAGATGGGTTTATTAGCCTACATGTTGGATTGTTGTGGAAGTTAGGTTTGTGGTCTTTGAGTGTTATAAAGGCTTCTTTTGTTGCTGTCGCTTCTACCCTGTCACTTAGGTCTATGCGATGTGCAAGTTCTTTTTCTTTAGTCGGATACTGTCATGTATACTTTTGTCGGCTTTTTTGTAGTTTTTCTGAATGTTTTTGTCAAGGAGTTGGGAGTATTCCTTTGGTTCCATTTTGTAGTAATTACTAGTTTTATCAGCCTTCACAAATATCTTATTGTCATTTTGTATTTGTTTTATTTGGTTTTTTAATGTTGTTTGGAATCCTTGCACACCAGACTTTTCTAGGATAGCATTCTTGTTAAAACCGAAAAGGCAGAGGAGTCAAATTACCACTTTCCGCGGTCACTGAGGAGAAACAATCAGGTTTCGAAATATCGGTATCTGACCAGGAGTTATATACTAGTGAGTTTCCTCCCCATTGGAGAATGTCTCCCCCTTGGAGACTATAAGCTTACTGAAGGCTCATTTTGAGAAGCATTTATTTCATTTTTTCCCCATTCACCCACTCAAGCACATACTGTTAGTTAGGTAGATTTATCTACCACTGCAGATATGAATGCTTATTTCCCCCTATTTCTTCAATCTAAGACATAAGAGCAAGCTTTGTTTATATATATATATAATATATATATATATATATATATATATATGCATGTATATATTGATTGATTTAATTATTCATACACACACACACCCATATATATATTTTTTTTTTTCACACACCACACACACACACACACACACACACACACACACACACACACACACACACACTACGGGCCCTTCTACAGAGAGCAGGACTACATCCATCACAGACCTCAAGAACACGTATGCTGTGGGATTGCTAAAGAAAACTTCAACAAGGTTCGACAAAGCAGATATTTTACTGCAACAAGATTGTCTAGTGACAAAAGGACCAGTGGTTGAATCGCAGAAAACAGTACTTTGCGAGTGCGAACGAAGACAGTGTCATGTTTGGTGGAGCAGAGGGCGCATCATGTGAACGACAGAGTGTGTACCTGTTGATAGCAAGGAAGCACTGTTTCAAGTCTCTACTAGAGGAGAGCGGAGGAGAGAACATGCAGCGTTCGTTTTGACAGAGTCATTGACCCTGTGTGTTTTGGCGAGTATGTGTATGAATTTGACCACCAAAGCAAACAGACACATAGGTATCATCATACACATCATAATTCATAGACAATCACACACAAACACACGCACGCACACACACACACACACACACACACACACACACACACACACACACACACACACACACACACACATACCATCACACACACACACACACACACACACACACACACACACACACACACACACACTCACACACAACACACACACACACATACACACACACACACACACACACACACACACACACACACACACACACACACACACACACACACACACACAGTCACGTTGACGCTGTCAAACAGGAACATCTTAAATCACACAGAAGGTGAACATCGATCATTTAAAAGACGCTAGTTGATCAATGATTAATGGGACTGTCTTGGAGCGCACCGCGAGACAGTGAAAAACAGAAAAAGAATACAGAGAGAGAGAGAGAGAGAGAGAGAGAGAGAGAGAGAGAGAGAGAGAGAGAGAGAGAACTGAGAGAGAGAGACAGAGAGAGAGAGAAGAACAACACACACACACACACACACACACACACACACACACACACACACACACACACACACAGAGGGTGGGAGGGGTTGTCAGTGGCGATGAAGGAGACAGGATATGTACGGGGGAGTGGCGGTAGTGGTGTATTGAGGTTGCAAACTGTACTACAGGCTTGGGAAGTTATTTACCAAAGAAATTCCGCCTTCATTGTTTTCTATTAACCTCCAGTATATTGGGTTGTGACGTTCACATGTTGACTTTTAAAACACTTTGCCTTGTCTGGTACAGGAAAGGACAGATCAAAATATTGGGTTAAAAAGAATACCTGATGAACAACAGAACAGTTGCTTTCTTCAACTGTCCGGTACTGGGGACAAAACGAAAAGATATCGATCAAAAGACAGAAAGATCGATTGATCCATCCATCGACAGACAGACAGATAGGCAGACAAAAAACAGAAGATAGAAAGACGTATACATACATACACACATATATAGATAGACAGATAGGTAGGCAGATAGATAGATAGATAGGTAGAGAGATAGACAGATAGATAGATAACAGACAGTAGATTAGATAGATAGATGTGTGTGTGTGAGTGCGCGTGCGTGCGTGCGTGTATGTTGTGTGTGTGTGTGTGTGTGTGTGTTGTGCGTGCGTGCGTGCGTGCGTGCGTGCGTGCGTGCGTGCGTGCGTGGTGTGTGTGTGTGTGTGTGTGTGTGTGTGTGTGTGTGTGTGTGTGTGCTTGCGTGTGTTCGTGTGTGTGTGTGTGTGTGTGTGTGTGTGTGTGTGTGGTGCGTGTGCGTGCGTGGAGACTGAGAGAGAGAGAGAGAGAGAGAGAGAGAGAGAGAGAGAGAGAGAGAGAGAGAGAGAGAGAGGAGTGATACGAATGCCATCGTTACTGTTAATTCACGTTAAAATGGAAAAGCTTGCAGGGTTTTAGTATCATGCCCTCAATTAAAAAAAAATCAAAAACATGGAACAAGCCGCTTTATCTTCTAGCCACACCCCATGCCACTTTCACCCTATTCCCCTTTCAACAGAAAGGAAAAAAAATTATATAAAAAAAAAAAGAAAAGGCATGAACAAGTCATCAAGAAATAGTATGTACATAAGCACTCACAAATATTATACGCAAGTTTTGAGAGAGAGAGAGAGAGAGAGAGAGAGAGAGAGAGAGAGAGAGAGAGAGAGAGAGAGAGAGAGAGAGAGTAACTATAACATTAAGGTCAGAATACCAGACTACACAACATAAAGCTTAGTCACATCTTTTTCATTCAATACATGCCTTATAATTCTTTAAATGAAGACGAGTTACATCTATTTTTCACAAAATCAGGAACTTTACTCAAGAAATTTCGAACTGAATACATAAAGTAAAACATGAAAAGACCGGAAATGTTATGTTATGTTTATTACGAAAGGTGTTCAGCAAGTATTTGTAACCTGGATGAGCAGCTGCGATGTGTTTTTTAAAAATTACTATTATGCATGAAGACATTTTATTGAAACAACATTTTAGACTGAACAGGAGAATATTGAGTTTTTCATGGCCATGAATTGAAGAGAAGACGATCTGAAAAATATCGGTTTAAGAGAACGTCTATACACGTGTTCAGGCGATTTCAAGCAGAGTTGACTGGCCGAATCCCAACAAGGCCACACTCAAATTCAGATTGTATCTATGCTTGGATAAATAATTTCCATGTATGCTGATCAAACAAATGTGTAATTCTGTGTAACTGATTTTTTTTCCCCAATCTTCTGAGGCAAAGCAGAAACATAAATAGTCCAATACAGATTATTATCAATAGTGAGGCCAAGTATTTATTTCCATACGAAGAGTGGTTGTGAAATTTCAATCCTGGTAATTTAGTTCGAATGTTCGGACGTTTTTGTCTCACTGAATCCAACATAGATGAGGGGCATATGATTAAGTTCTGACCATTTCACAAGTCTGTCTATCTCTGTTTGCAAGTCAGTGCATACTGCATTTGCGTTGTGTATTTATTGAGAAGGGTTGCACCATAGGCAAAATGTTCACAAGAGGAGAAAATAATAAAATCATTAATATATGAACTAAAAATAAGATAAGACGTAGGAATGATTCTTAGGACACTCTGTGGTTTGGCCGGCAATGAACAGGATTCTCCAGAAATTTTCACATTAATTGTTCTCTGGTACACAGAAAAGTCGATCGAAGTCCGATAGATTCTGTTGACAGAGGCTTTTAGCACATCGTGGTCAATAAGGTTTAACGTTTCTGCAAAACGAACAGCTTCTCCAGTGAATCTCTCGTCCTTCGAACAAGCCTATAAACCGAGGTTCCGTGTGTTAACGTACGCATAACATCTTGCACACATGTAATATCCCATCTCCAATTTTCGAAAGAGAAGATCAGTTTGGCCGTTGGTATAGATGACACGTTACACATAGCCTGCATCCTGCGTGAAAAATCGAAAGAATGAAGGTAGAAAATTGAGTGAATGATAATATCAGTATTGACTGAATGACACGGGACACGATTCAATGAAGCGACGGCAGGCAGTTTTTCAGTTGGCTCCACCCAGGTAGGCAGACCGTCGTGTAAACGGGAGTGTGGATTGTAAAACGCTTAGAGCTTGATCTGTAGCAGAGGATAGGCGCTATCTTAGCACTCTTAACGATGATGATGATAATGATAATAATAATAATAACAATAAAAATAATACTGATAACGATAATAATGATAGCAATATGATAATAATAATAATAATGATGAAATAATAGTAATAGTAATAATGATAATAACAATAACAATAAAAATAATACTGATAACGATAATAATGATAGCAATATGATAATAGCAATAATAATAATAATAATAATAATAATAATGATGATATAACAATAATAATAATAATAATGCTGATAGTAATGATAATAATACTAATAATGATGATAATAATAATAATAGTCATGATGATGATGATGATGACAATAATAATAATGATAGTAATAATAATAATGATGATGATGATGATGATGATGATGATGATGAATGATGATGATGATGATGATAGATCGCTTTTAATGTTGGAATGCTATTGTTCTTCTAGACCTTTTAGTGCAGTATGACGGAAATGATTCTCTCTTAATTCGCGTTGGTCTGGATAGAATGAACTACATTCAATCAAACGTAACTTGGGTTTTCTTTGAAATGCCTATCGAAGACGGCAGATAGAATCGATATTGGTATTTAGTTCGGGGGTTTATCTAAATCACCAGATGTAAAGACTGGCAGTACTTCGGCATCCTCAAAAGCTTGCGAATTGTAACATTGAAGTTTGTTTCTATAAATGAGATGCTCACTTATAGTACGTGCAGATATTTTCAAAATTCTGATATCGATATTGTCAACGACCACAAGAATTAAACTGTTTTCAATGCGGAGAATAGTCCACACCCTTTTCGAACACATAGACACTGAAATTCAATTTGTGATCGCTTACTTCTAGACACATTTTCATAGTATTGACAACTCATTGTTTGCTTTAAGGACAGCCTCCATTTTTTCATTTATTGTTGAAAAGTGATTATCGAGTTGTTGTTTTTTTCGGTCATCAGTATATTCTAGAAGGAACAACAGTTGCGAATATTTCCCAGGCTTCTCGTTAATGGCTATCGGGGTAGACTTTTTAAAATTATAAGTTCATTAAGATCTTTTCTTTGAGCATAACTTTTTTAGGGAGATACTTTACCTGTTGTTTTTCAGACTTGTCGTTTTTCCCTGTTGACTGTGATAATCTACAGGCTGCATTAATTTCTCCAGTTGACCGCTGTGATTTACCATAAGATCTAACACGTCCAAGTCAATGGGCGCATGGTAATCACAGATAGAGAAAATGTGCTGTGCTTCACTGAAAGTGCTTTGTCCGAATCGTTTGGCAAACACGAGTCAGATACAAATTCAAGAGTGTGAATTGTAGAACAAGGAATAGATATAACTATATTGGTGCAAAAACCCGATAGCCTTTGCACCCTTTTCAGACAACATTAAACCTAAAGGAAAGTGATCACCTAGACTATAGAAACGTTAGAGGAAATTATAAGAACCATGGGTTCTTTACATATGTACTGCTACTAAATATTTCAGACAGTGATTTTGTCTCGTTTGAGTGTTGATATATTGCGCCGGGTTTTCTTTAATTTCTTTCTTTTTTTCTTAAATTCCAAATCGTTTCCCTGTATTACGAGGATTAAGCAAATCAGAATTTAAACCTCTTAGAAAAAGAACATCTGTGGAATAATGAATAATTGGAAACATTATCTATCCCAAGTTCAAACGAACAAACCACTCTACATATTCCTCTTTGTTTCTGCAGAAAACAACCAACCTAACAATTAAACGAACGAACAAAATGAAGAAAACTACTGTTGTCCCTTTCAGACGAATATCTATCCAAACACATTCAATGCTGTCCTTGTCAAATACATCACTTCACAACTTAGCAAGTTGTGCACATATGGGACTAAACCTGTTCCTAGTTTTGCCACAAAATCTCTTCTAATCAGAATGTAATGTGAAATTGATGCGAAATAATCTGATACAACTTCTGACAATTGTGATTTCGAACCCACTAAACAATGAAAATGATTATTTGCTTTTGATGAAATGGAAGATATAGGCTAGCAGATAGGCTAGCAACCATGTGGCACGTATTTTAATACAAATGTAGATAACCTTTTATCTTTATTGATATGATTTGTCAAAGGGAAGAAAATAACGTAATTGTTTTTATGACTGTACACACTCTAAAAAAAATCGACACATACTCAAATTAAAATGAAAAAACAAATGGGGTAAAAAAATAAATAAATAAAATGCAGCCAAATATCGAACAGTCGCGGTAAATTCCAGGCAAAAAACACCCTAAAACTAAAGTCAGTGTATGTATTGAACCAAAGTCAGGAAATATAAGAGAGAATGAAAACATGAATCGATTCAAATACTAACTCCATTCTTTTCATTTACCTATGAGTATGCAAGCCAGGCGTGAGAGATACCAAAAATGACAACGATTACACCAACTAATTTATATTTTAAGTCCTCATCCTTTTCCCTTTACCATCCTTCCTTTCTTCCTTCTTCCCCTCCATCCTCCTCCTCCTCTCTGAACCGAAATGGCCCACCCTAAGAGAAGACTACATGACACTACAGCACAAGCACAACATCTTGGAAAACACTGTCAGGGAGAGTAAAGTCAAAGCAAAACATGGCACTGCTGCTGTTGACCAGTCTTTAAAAAGCCACAGAACTATCAGTGAATGGAAAAAAAAAACACACACACAAGAAAATGAAACCCTTACAAAACAAATAACCAAACTTTCACTCAGCAAAGACAGCCAAGGAAACATGCTGCGGGACCTCAAGAAAGCACTTGAGGCACATCAAACAAACTATACCACTTTATCTCCAAAGCCTACCTCAAACACAACATAACCACTCCTGGATTCTAACACAAGCACTGTTTGTAAAACTGATCTAAACCACTCAAGCAAACCTAGCCAGTCACATAAGTCCTCACTCACCTCCCACAAGTCGACAGATACTGGCATGAAAGCCTCACTATCACATACAGCATCATCATCGCAGAAGCTAACTTCCCCTGTCTCCCTATCAGACCGTTTTGCTGCACTTGACACAGATCAAGAAGATGACCCCGATCCTGTCACTAACAAACCTGACACAAACAATTCAAATTCGACATCAAAACTGGACAGAAAAACATCAGCCCATACTCAGCTCTCCCAGCATTTTTCCTCAGTCAAAGGCAATGTTGATTGGAACTGATAATCTGTTAGGTGTAAACGCACAGAAAATGTCCTTGCACAACTTCCAAGTTCAAAACCTTGTTGCCTCTGGACTCACTGTCACTGACTTACAGAAACAGTCGTAACACTCCAGCCACATCACACACCAAACACGTTACATTCCATATAGGTATCCACATCTATGAAATGGTTCAGTCCAACAAGCCGCATGGGTCCAGCTCATTCAAAAAATTTCAGCAGTTTTCCCACAAGCGTCTATCCAAGCATCCTCTGTCATACCCCCATTTGGTCGTCATACTCTGACACAAGCTGCTGCTCAATCCAACTCAAATCTCAAATCAGCCCGCCATCAGATAAAACTTCAGTTCAAAGATCACACTCCCACATTTCTTACCAAATATGGTGTTCCCCGACAGGTTCTCTATCATGACAGATTATTTCCTAGCACTGAAGGAACAAAACTGTTGGCCCTCAACCTCCGTGATGGAGACATTTACCATAATCAGTCGCATCCACACATTCCAACATCAAAACACACTAGCCGACCCCTCTGCAAGAGTACAGACAGCGTCAGAATAATACAAGCCATTACCACCGTTATAACCAAAAACCACAAACTCTCATGACCACGTAGCATGTACCATCGCACGTCACACTCGAAAACAAGCTTTCTCCTCAGACTCACTCGCCAATAGATCAGTATGTTGTAAAGAATACACAACATCCAAAACACAACCAGCAAAACAATCCAACGCCACCCCATAGGACTTCCCCCCTTTACCAACAAGATCTACAGCTCCACCCTGGATGACCTCCTCCGGTCCCTAAAGTCCCAGTCCAAGGGACACCAGTGTAAACATCAGTATCGGCCCTGATCCCATGCAAGTAATAAAGATCATCGCACAGCTTCTCCAGGCGTTCTAATGTGCCTTCTGTGTTGGTCAGACTATAAAGATCATAGCACAGCTTCTCCAGGCGTTCTAATGTGCCTTCTGTGTTGGTCAGACTATAAAGATCATAGCACAGCTTCTCCAGGCGTTCTGATGAGCCTTCTGTGTTGGTCAGACTATAAAGATCATAGCACAGCTTCTCCAGGCGTTCTAATGTGCCTTCTGTGTTGGTCAGACTATAAAGATCATCGCACAGCTTCTCCAGGCGTTCTAATGTGCCTTCTGTGTTGGTCAGACTCAAACCTGTGCTTTGGTGATTAGGAAGTCTTCAGTCTGTGTATTGTTGTTGTCCTAGCTCCTTGCTGCGTAGCATTTTTTCTCCCTTTTTCCCTTCCTAAGTTCCTGTTTTAAAATCTATTGCTTGTCGCACTGAAAAGAAAAAAAAACCTGTGACAGTTACATTCGTAAAGAGACAGTCAGGCAGGCAGTTCTTGGCAGTGTCCTTTAGATTATTCTTTTAAATTGTTGCTGCTCAGTTTGTGTGTGTGTGTGTGTGTGTGTGTGTGTGTGTGTGTGGTGTGTGTGTGTGTGGTGTGTGTGAGGAGAGAGAGAGAGAGAGAGAGAGAGAGAGCGAGAGAGAGAGCGCATTATCGGGCCAGTTTGCATGTGCTGCTCCAAGAACCTGACACTTACAATCAGTCCTCTGATCGGTGTGGCTTCATCTTTACAGGACACTTTACGTGTGGTTCGCTGAAAATGGGCTTACTTTGACACTGTGTATCAACCATCAACTGTGCTTGTGTAGTGTTTGATGCCGCGAGAACCTGCAGTGCAGAAGTGCGCGAGAACCTGCAGTAGCTGGTCTTTTCGTTTGGACTACACTCACGTTTGACCACGTGTACTCTAACTTTTTTCAGCCTAACACTTTCTTCACGACTTACATCACATACTTCTTACGTTGCTACGTGTTAGTGAAGAACTTTAAAAGTGTTACTGTCCTTTTCATTTGACCACTCTGTTGGGTTTTACCATATAGTGCTTTGTTACCTACACACTCTGTTACCGTGGATTTTTTTGTTTGTCATTTCATTTCTTATTTCGTCGTTGACAACTTTTGTGTGAGAATTACTTTATTTTAATCAATAAACATGACAGATTTTTAAAAAAGGGACAGAAGTTACGAACTGGCCATTTGAATGTGTATCACCTTGCAAACAAAGTGACTGATATTAATGTGTTTATGAATAGCCATAACCATTTCCATTTCTTTGGTATTACTGAAACACGTCCAGGGTCTCATATTAGTGATGAGAATACAGCGTTCCCAAATAACTCTGTCATTAGGAGAGATCCTTCAGTCCCTGGAGAAACTGGAAGAGCTGTTTATATCCATTGTTCCATCCAACATCTTACTCGAAGACGTTCGGAATTAGAATTAGACAAAGTGGAGTGCAGATAGACAGAAATAAAGCACAGGAAAACCACTCCATTACTCATATGTACTTTATACCGCAACCCTGCATCCACGTTTGAGTGGTATGACAGTTTCCTGTGTATGATTGACAAGATAGATATAAACAAAAACGATATTCTTTTACTCGGGGACATTAACATAGATATGCTTAAACAACACCAAGCCTGGAACTCCACCTTAACGTTGCTAGGATTAACACAGTTCGTGACGACTCCAACTAGGGTGACGGCAACATCTGCCACCATTATTGATCAAATTTACTCAAATAACCTAACGCAGTGAAGGTGTTAATGTTGCAAAACTGACAATCAGTGATCATTATGCCACTTATTGTAATCGAAATCTAAAATACCTAAATTAAAGAAGAAGAGACACACATGCATACTGTATAGATCCTACAAACACTTTAATGAGACTGCCTTTCTCATGGATCTCACCAAAGCCCCTTTCCATTCCGTATATCACACAAGTGATCCTAACACTGCCTTCCAGACTTGGCAGATAGTTTTCTACAGGTTCTAGACAAACATGCAGCCATACGACGAAAGAGAGTAAGGCACTCTGTTATACCATCTTGGTATACAAAAGAGATCGATGAAGCAAAAATTAAAAAAGACAATTTCAAACAAGAGAAACGTTTTAAAGAATTCAGAGCTCAGTGTAATTGTATCAAACATTTGATACGAAAATCTAAAAAATCACTTTTTGCTAGGCTTATTGAAACCAACAGAGATACTTCTACCATATGGCGAGCCATCAACACTGTAACTAGTGGTTCAAAAAAAGTTCCCCATTTAACCCAAACTTTCACGCAAAAATTTTTCAATGATCATTTCTCTCACTTTAATCAGCGGTCCCCTCGAAAAAAACCCGGGGGTAAACCCCTAACAACACGTTTTTAAAAAGTTTTTTTAAACAAAAAAAGGGAATCCCGCCTTTCACTTTCTAAAATAGGGACATAATTTTGGAAAACAAAAAAACAAAAAAAAAAAAACGGGGGGGCCCGCAAATCAATTCGAGTGATTAAAATTACCTCCAAATATTGCAGAAGCCTAATTTTTATATATAATATAGCGAAAATTTAAATTTGGGGGAAAACAATTGCGGGAAAAATTTCTTCCATCTTTAAAAATGACTTAAAAAAGATTTTAAAATTTAAAAAAAAAAAAAATTGAAGATAAAAAAAGGGGGAAAAAAATTTATTTAAAAAAAATTTTTAAAAACCCCTTTCACGGGCCCATGAGGGAACCTGCAATCCTCTCAAGGCGATCAATTTTTATGCCTGTTTCCTCCCCCCTTTTTCCCCCGCTGGATCAACTCTCGGGGAACACCTGATTGTGCCTCCCCCTTTGCGTCAAATAGAGACACACCACAGTCCCTAATTATGTGGTTTTCTCCCCCCAAAAGGGGGTTTAAAAAAAATCCAACAGCACCCCCAAAGAGCCACGAAAGGTAGTAAAATAAAAAAACAAAAAATGGGGGAGGGGAAAAAAATTGCTAAAAAAAAAAAACATTATGCAAACAGATAAAAGTAGGGAAAACTTTGCCTATGCTTGGGGACCATTAAGGATGAAAGGGAAAAATCAAAAAAAAGGGGGGCGTCTAGGGCACTTCGTTTCAAAAACCCCCAAACTTGCACGGCTAAAACAATTAAATAAAAAATTTTTATTTAAAGGGTTTTCTTTCCCCCCCCCCCCCCCCCCCCCCCTTTTTTTGAAAAATTTTTTACAAATTAAATGGGAAAAAAATTTTTTGAAAGTTTCCCCCCAATTTTTTTCACATTAATTGTTTGGAAAAGGGGATTGATTCAAAAAAAAGGGGTTTTTTGAAAATTTTTGGGGAAAATGGGGTTAACAAATGAAAAAATTTTTAACCCCCCTTTACTCCCGCAATTTAAAAGGGCCCGTGGCCAAAATTTCCTTTTTTAAACGTTTCTTTTTTTGGTTTTTTCCCCTTTTTTTTTCCCCCAAAACCCTTTTGTTTTTTTTTTTTCACTTTTTCGGGCCGGGGGGGGTGTTTTTGGGGGGGGTTTTTTCCCCCCTTTGGGTTTAGAACACCACAAAAAAATTTTTGGGGGTTTTTTCCCCCAATTTTTCCAAAAAAAAAAACAGCCCCCTAAGCCGCCAGGGGGAAAAAGGTGGGGGCAAAAAAAAAAACAAGGGTTGGAGGAAAAAATTTTTTAAAAAACTTTTTTCCTTTTTCCCCCCCCCCCCCCCCCCCAAAAACCCGGGTTTTTAAAATGGGGGGAAAATTTTTTGGGTTTTTTTCCCCATTTTTGTTAAAAAAAAAACAATTTTAAAAAATTTTAAAATTTTTTTTGGGGGGGGGGGGGGTGTAAAGCTCAGCTGTTTCCACTTAAAAAAGAAAAATTGTCCCAAAAAAAAATAAGAAATTGTTTTTTAAAACCCCCCAAACCCAAAAAATTTTCAATTATAGGCGTCACCTTTTTTAAAAAAAATTTAAAAACAAACCCAACCCCCCCCAATCTTTAAAAACCCCTTTTCCAAAAAAAACCCTTTTTGGGGAAAGGGTTTAAAAAAACAAACAACTTTTTCCAACTTAAAAAAAACAAAATCTTTTTTAAAAATTTTTTAAAAAATTTTTTAAAAAATTCCAAAAAACGCACATCCGGAACCCTACCGGAAACCAAAGGGTTTTCCTGGGAAATTTGGGGGTTTAAAAATTTTTTTTCCCCCCCTTTTTTTAATTTCCCCAAACACCCCAAAAGAATGTTTTATTTTTTTTGGGGTTTTCAAACCCTTTTAAAAAAAAAGGAAAAAAAAAAACCCTTTAAAAATCCTAAAAACCCCCAAAAAAAAAAAAATGGTAAAAAAAAGACAAAAAACCCAACCAAAACGATGGTTTTTCCACCCGGGGGCAAAAATCCCCTAAATTTTTTCCCCATTAACCCTTTAAAACCCCAAAAGGGGGGGGCCTAGCAATAAAAATTTTAAAAACCCCCTTGGGGATGGAAATTCCCCAAATAAAAATTAAAAAAAAATTTTTTTAATTTTTGCTAAAAAAAAATTCAATTCCCGTAAAATTTTAAGGCCCCCAAAAAATTACCGTTCCCCAAAACGAGGGGGAAATTAAAAAATTGGGGGCCCCCTTTTAGACCCAAATTATTTTTTACCCCCCCAAAATAAAAAAAAAAAAAAAAAAAAAAAAAAAAAATTCCATTTTTTTAAACTCCCAAACCCCTTTTAAAAAGTTATTTGGGAAAAATAAACCCCCAAAACCCCCTTTGCCAAGTTTTGGGGTTTTTTTCCCCGACCCGAACATTCTTTTAAACAAATTTTTTACAAAAGGGGGGTTTTTAATTGGCCCGCCCCCCCGAAATTTTCCAAAAAACGGTATTTCCTCTTTAAAAATTTTTTAAAATTGGGGTTTAAAAACCCAAATGAAAGATTTTTTTGTTTGTTTAAACCCCTTCCCCCACAAAGGTTTTTTTTGAGTTTTTTGGGGGGTTTTTGGGGTTTTTGTGGTTTTTGTGGTTTGTAAAGGGAAAAAAGGCCCAAAAAATTTCCCCTTTTTTCCCCCCCTTTTTTGGGGGTTTTTAAATCTACAAACCCATCTCTTTGGAATTTTTTTTAACGGTTTTTTTTTTTTTTTTTAAAGATTTTTTTTTTTTTACTGATTACACTAAAACAAAGTTTTTTAAATGAATAGTGTCCAAAAACCCCGGGGGCCAAAAAATTTAGAAAAACGGGTTTTTGGCCGCAAAAAAAAAAAAAAAAAGGAGAAAAAGAAAAAACTTTTTTGTTTTTTTAACAGTTTGGGACGCAATTTTTTTTGTTGGGGAAAAAATTTTTTTTGGGGGTTGGGGGTGGGGGGAAAATTTTTTTTGGGTGGTTTTTTTTTTTCCCCCCCCCCCCCCTCAAAAAGTTTTTTTTTTTAATTTTTTTTTAAAAAAAAAAAAGGCTGTCCTAACTTTGGGGGGGGAAATTTTTTTGAGGGTGGTTTTTGGGGGGTTTTTTTGGGGTTTTGGGGGGGGGTTTTTTGGGTGGTGTTTAAAAGAAGGGGGGCCCCGGGAAAAGAAAAGGGGTTTTTTGGGTGGGTTAGGGGAAATTTTGGGGTTTTAAATTTGTTTTTTGGCATTGTTTTGGGGTTTTTTTTTTTTTTTTTGTTTTTTTTTTTTTCCCCCTTTTTTTTTTTTTTTATTTTTTTTAAAAATTTTTAAAAAAAGGGAAAAGGAAAAGAGGGGGGAAAATTTGGGTGTGTGGGTGTGTGTGTGTGTGTGTGTGTGTGGGGGGTGTGGGTTTGGTTTTTTGGGTGTTTTTGGGGTGGGCCGCGGGGCGGGTGGTGGGGTGTGGGGGGTTTGGGGGTTGGGGGTTGTGTGGGGTGTGGTTGTGTTGTGTGGTGGTGGGGGGGGGGGGGTGTTTTTAACGCGCGCGCAAAAAGTGTGTTTGTTTACGTCGTATCTGTTATAATGTAGTTTGTACGTTTTATGTAGGTATGATGTATTGTATGTATGTATTTTTGTATTTTGTAGAATGTAAGACAAAAAACCCTAAAATTTCCCTTTAATACATGCTTTTCTTTTCTTTTTCCCTTTTTTCTTTTTTTTTTTTCCCCCCTTTTTTTTTTCTTTTTTTTTTCTTTTTCCTCAATTCTCATAGAGAATCTGAAATTTTTATGCACTTTCTTTTGGGGTTTTTTGTTTACTTTGATTTGCTTTTTTGTTTGGTTTAATTGTTTTTTTCTTTTAAATTTGTTTTTTTTTTAATTTGCTTTTTCATTTATGGCGTCGCACGTGCTTCCTGGTGGGGGTTTTTTTGTTTTTTTTGTTTGGTTAGCGTTTTTTTGTGATCAGTTTTGATGCATACATTTAAAATTTAGATTTGTTCGTAAATAGAAGGCAAGTTGAAAAATGGGAACTAAGCCAAAACTTTTTCCTTAAAAAAATAAAAAATGCTGTCATTGCATTTCTTTTCTCTTGTCCCCCGTCCCCTCTTCTCTTCCTCTTCTTTGTCTTCTTCCCCTCTCTCTCTCCCTTTTTCTTTCTCCCACACACACAAAAACACCACACACACAACACACACACACACACCCAAAACACACACACACACACCAAAACACACCCGTGAGTAATCGAGGAAATCCCGTCTAGACTCACTTTTTATTTTGTAAATTTCCCAACGATTATCAGCTGAAAGACACGTTTTTATCCCTTTTCCTGTCCTTCGCTTCTCTTTCCCCTTACACCTCATAAAGGGGAGTAAACCCCAATCAGCTTCAGAGAGGAGGCTTCAAATTAAAAACCCCC
This sequence comes from Conus canariensis, assembly GCA_033310375.1. Classification (NCBI taxonomy): domain Eukaryota; kingdom Metazoa; phylum Mollusca; class Gastropoda; order Neogastropoda; family Conidae; genus Conus; species Conus canariensis. The sequence continues at coordinate 21,856 of JAMYXO010001025.1, forward strand.
TTTGGGATGTTTTTTTCCCCCCATTTTTTTTTGGGGGGGGGGGGAGAGAGAGAGAAGAGGGAGAGAGAAAAGGGGGAGAGAGAGAAGAAGAAGAGAAAAACAGACAGAAAAGACAGGAGAGGACAACAGACGGGCAACAGCAGACAGATGGACAGACAAAAGGCAGAAAAAATTTTCGGCGTGTGGCTTGCTAATTGGACAAAAAAGCTACGCGTAGCCAAGCTCTATTTTGCACAAAAAAAATTTCAGGAGTTTGAATAATTAAAAACAACTGCAGAAAAAACCACATAACGGGGAAAAATGCCCGCGCAAGTTCCGGTGGGGGAAAATTTTTTTTTCCCCCCTATTTCAGTAGGCCTTGATTTTAGATTTCCAAAAAATTTTTTCCCCCTTTTCCCCCGTCCTTTTTGGGGGTTGGGCACACTTACTTAACCCCCCTCCCCGCCCGGAACAAAAGGCCCAAAAAACTCCCTCCACCCTCTCTTTTTTGGGCAACCAGCCATTCGTTTTCCCGGTTTTGCTTGCTCCTCATCTCCTCCTCCACTTTTTCCCCCCCCCTTTCCCTGGTGGTGCCCACTCAGCGCAGTAGAGGGATCGGTCTTGCCCCCCAAGGATGTCCCACCACCCCCCCGCCGCGCCACCCCCGGCCCAAAGTTGTTTTCCTGGCCTTACATTCCCCGTTGGTGACACGTGCTGCAGTGAAGTTTTTTGGATTCGTTACAGAATGTTTAAAATTTCTTTTCAGTCTTTGTCCCACGTTTATTTCGAGCCCGTGTTCTGCCGGCCGGCCGCGCTCTCAATTCCGTTTGTATTATTTGGTGCTGTCTCGGGATCGACTTTTTAACCTGTCAGTTTTTCTTGTCTACCCATTCATACTTACAGCTCCTCTGGGGCACATCCTCTGGGTGGGGGCATTATCCCCTGGGCGTTGTCTTACTCCTACAGGGAAAAAAGGGAATACTCAAAAGAAAAAAGATAACGAAACGTTTCCCTTTCCCTCATTATGTTTCCCGCTTCCTAGTGCCAAGGTGACTGATGGAATCGTCCCCTTTAAGGCCTAAAGCAACCTTGGGAGGACATGATTTTTGATAATTTCATTTGAATCTCCGTCTAGGGAGAAAAGCCAAATCCCCTTCTTCCCCACACAAGAGGGTGTGGGTGTGGGGGGGGGGTGGGGGGTTTTGGAATATTTTTGTTTGGGGCTTCCCTCAACTGGCTACGGGGGCCACCTCATGAAAAAGGGGAAAAGGGAACAAATTCAAAAGGATTTTGGCTTGAAACCCCCTACTAAACAAAAAAAAGCTTTTAAATGAAAAAAAACAATTAAAAAAAAAAAGTGCGAAGCAATAAACGTACCCCCTTTTCCAAAAAACCCTTAAAACGGCCAAGGCTTTGGAATCAAAAAAAGGCAAAAAAAAATTTTTTTTGGTTTTTTTATTTAAAACTGATGAAAATTTTTTAAAGGGGTTTTTTTTTTCCCCTCCCCGGGGAAAACCCCGGAATACCAAATTCACCAAATCGGCAAGTCAAAATAAGGGGGTTTTTTTAAGGGCAATTTTTTTAAACACTACGGGAAGTGCCTTTTTGGGTGAAACCTTTCTATATACAAAATTTCATTAAAACCACCAATAAAAAAAAAAAATAACGGCAAAAAAAACGGTTTAAGGGGTTTTATAACCAAACCCTTTTTGAAACTGTTTTTAGTCCCACTGGGCTAAACCCCAGTACATACAAATTTACCAAACGGCAAATGTCAAAAAAAAGGGTTTTAAAGGAAAATTTTTTAAACTTATAAATGCCATTTGGTGGATAACCTTTCTAAAACCAAATTTTTAAAACCCCCAAAAAAAATAAGGGCAGAATAACGGTTTTTAACGGTTGTTTAATCCCCTTTTTGCATTACTCACTTACATATGGCAAGCCCGATTTCCACAAATCATCCAAACCGCTTATAAAAAAGGCCAAGTACTTCAATATTCCATAAAAAGAAAAACCGTTACAGGGCCCTCAACCCTTTGGGAAAGGAAAAAGGGGAAACAAAACATCAGGCCACCGGACCCAAAAAAAAAAACCGCTAATTTTTATAAAAGGGGCCCAAATACTTTTTTTAAAATTTTCCTAAAGAAAAAAAACCGTTACAGGGGGGTAACCCTTTTTTTTAACGGTAAACTAAAACTCGGGTTATTTTGGGAACCTAATCAACATACCTACAAATTTTAAAAGATCGACCAAGTCTTTTTTAATATTCCAAAAAAGAAAAAAACCTTTCAGGCCTACCCGCCGTTAAACAGCTATAAAAGGGGTAAACTAAAACATGGGCATCATCCTGACCCAAAGAAGTTCCGCCATTTTTACAAAGATTGGCCATACTTTGAGATTTCCGTAAAAAAAAAACCTTACAGGCCGTTTTACCGTTAGTAAAAGGGTATAGCGGAAACTAAAACACGGGATCATCCAGCCCATAATGAACAACCTACAAATTTTTTGAAAACGGCCCCCCTAGGTTTGCTGGAAAGGGGGAACCATTTTTTCCACGGACCCAAACCCCACACCCACACACACACACACACAACCACCACACACCAACCACACACACAACAAAAGCATTTTTTTGTTCCCCTTCAAATACCCCTGTTCAAAAAAAATGGGGAAAAAAACGAGCCGTCGTTTTTTTTGGCAAAAACAAAATGTCAAGGAACATAATTTTTAGCGCGGGGGCCGAACGACGCAGTTAAAAATTACATTTCTTAAAAAAAATACGCTGAAAATTAATTTTTGAAAAAGTTTGATTTTAGATAACTGGCCAGCGCCCAAGGCAAACTTACCAGGGGAAAGATCTCTCTATTCTTCCGGTAAAAATAGACCTACACGCTAGTGCAAATCCCACTCAGGAGTCCCCCCCCCCCCCCCCCCCCCCAAACCCCCCGTCCCCTTCCCTTTCCCCAACTCACCAGTGCAAACCAAATACCGCCAAAAACGCAGTCCCCCCTTTTTCAACAAAAAAAATTGCTTTTGTCACTTATTATTCCTCAAACCGTTTTCCCCCGTTCCCCCTTCGACTGAAAGGGACAAATGAAAAACGGCTTTCAATAAAAATAACAGATGAGAGACAAGGGGATGAAAATTCATTTTTGTTATTTTGGGCACCAAGAATAAAAAGACACCAACGACGAAAAAAAAGAGATATTTTTTTGTTGAAGGGGTTTTTTGCTAGTCCGTGGGCAGTGTGGGCACCCTTTCATTCCCTACAGCTGTTTTTGCTATGACCGGGAAAATGTAGGCCCACACCCGTTCTTTTCAACCCCATTTTAACAGGAAGCAGAGATCCCGGGAAAGACCACGTACCCGAGACGTTGGCCGCCCTTTTCCCTCTCTTCACCCAAAACTCAAAAAGGACAGCAACGCCCCCGAGCGGGGGAACTTTTTTTTTTGAATTTCCCTCAAAACAACTTTTTAAAAAATCCCTGTAAAAGGGAACAGTTTTTTTTAATTCCCCACTGTTCCCTCAATTTTGTAAAAGGAAACAAAGTCACGTACAAGGAAGGGGGTTTTTTCAATACCCATTTTCAACTCAACTTGGAAAAAAGGGAGAAAAAATCCCTGTAACAAAAAAATCTGGCTTTAATTCTCGTTGTCCCCAATTGAAAATTGGACAAAATTAGAAGGGCAGCCTGTTTAAAAAACAAAATTTTGGCACACCCGCACCGGGTCGGCCCCCCCCCGCCTAAACAGTTTTTGGCAAACCCCAAACCATTTTAAAAAGTCCTGAAAAATGTTTTTTGAAAAAAACACCTTTTGGTCCTTAAAGTTCCCTACCCCTTTTCCCCCCCAACGCCAGAGTTAACGCGTGATGGGTTTTTTTAAAATTTTTTATTACGATTTCTAAGTCTGTTTTTCGGACAGCGTTTTTTTTCGTTTGTCACGAGTAACAAGGACCTCTAGTCTTTTTGGGGTTAAGGAATGAGCGTTTTGGGGGGTTTTTCGCCGGGGTTTTAGCAGCACAGAATGACCGTGACAGCTTAAAAGGGGGGAAGGGGAATGCCTTTTTCTTCGGGCGGGCTTTTTCCCTTCTCTTTGGTTAGGGGGATTGTCCTCCCTTCTTCACATGAACGGGACGCCATGGCTCGATCCAAACCCTTGTTCCAAAAAGCCATGATTGTGTTGAATGCTTTCTGGAGTTTGAGAGTGTCTTTGAAGTTTTTTCTCTTGACATTTTTTCAGCTCACCGAAAAAAAATCTCTTTGGAACAATGACTGCATGCGAGCTATATATTCCCTAAAACTAACCACAGGGGGTGGGATTTTTTCAGGCCGCTTGGCCCCAACACCTCGGTTCGGGAAAAATTAGTCCTCCCAAATTTGTGTTTAAAAAATCTTCTGAGGCGGTGGGCAAGTGATTCCCTTTAAAAAAAATTAGTAAAATGCCACGTTCCATGCACAGGGGTGGGGGAAACAACTGCTTTGTGCACTTACTTTTTTTTAAACTGATGCCCTTCTATTCAAAAATTGGTGTGTATCGCCGATAATTGACCCCTTTTTTTCAATTCTCCCCCTTGTTCAAACACAGTCCTGTTTTCCAACAAAACCATTGCCCAACAATGGAAGGCATGGGGTCGAAATTACACATTTTGGGTTTTTGGTATTTATATAGCTTTTAAAAAAATTTACAAATGTCCGTTTTTAATTAAGGCTGGACAATATGTACCAAATTTTGATTACCCAAGTTTTGAATTTTTTTTCTTCTTCTCTGACCTCACACACCAGGATTGGAAAATACAAAAATAACCCTCAACACTGAGGACCAGGCCAGGGCGAAATTCTTCAGTCCAGCAAAACAAAGATCAAACCGCACTTTAAAAGTCCACCCCTTTGGCTTCCCCGGTTTACAAAAAAATTGGAAATAGCGTATGGGATTGTGGGTTTCCACCACTTTCGTAAAATCACGTGAAAAATTTAAAAAAAGGTTCCGTTTAAGTTCACTTCAACGCCCCCTTCTGGTGTGGGAAGGCGTGGGGGAAAAAAGTATATATTACACACAGGGGTGAAATGCAGCATCAAGTCTTGAAAAATGTTCATCCCCCTCCCCCCGAAAACTACATCCTGTGTTTCATTCAACAAACCTTCAGTTAGAAAAATTTTAAAAAGTTAAACGTGGAATTTTTTTGTAAATACTTTCTGGAGATTCTGGTATTTGAAAAACCGTGCACGAACAGAAGGGCAAAATTTAGATTTGGACTGAATGGTTTTACCCCGGCATGGATTATGTCATTTCAGGCATCAACTTTAATGCGCGTTGGGTGGTGTGACGAGTCCCGGTACGGGGAAAAAAACCCAAAAAACCCCAAAACAATTCACCCACTGTGAAGAGCGCATAACACAATTCAAAACCCCCTGGCATCTTTTTTACAACATTCTTGAATTTTAAAATACCGAAAATCCCTTCCTAGTTTTGTTCGTTTTTTTCTATGCCACCTTAGAATGAGACCCGGGTTTCCAAGGTTTATTCAACTGCTCTGTGACGAATTATTCTGCTTTCCAGAATCACTTACTTTTTAAACCGAACCGGATGGAAGAGGCCCCAAACAACAGAAAAATTCCCCTTTACAGTGCGAAGCAAAGGGGGGGGGGCCCCCCAAAATTTTTTAAAAGTCACTTGAAAAGAATATCATTTTTTAGAAAATTATGTTTCAGAAAAATTTTGGGGAAAACGGGGATCGAAAAAACAAGGGGAACAGGAAGACCTTTAAAATATATTCAGAAATTTTTAAACTATAGAAAGGGGGGTTTTTTTTATATTGGGCTGGAAAAAAGATGCATTTTATTTATAAAATTCCCTAAAAAGGGACAAAAACCCCTGAATTATACATTTTAAACCTACATTTTCCCGGGATGTTCTGACAAGAGCCACCGCACAAAAGCCTTTTTTGGCCCAAAACCATTTGGGGTAGATTCTGAATATACGCCAGTCTTTAACTTTTTTCTAAAATTAAATTTTTGGACACCATTCCGAAAATTCTCTTCGCAAAGTGCATTAAACTTTAATTCAGGTTTTCAAAAAAAAAAGCATTTTTGTGTGTTTTTTTTTCCCCCTAAAAAGGTCCCGCATTTCGGGGTTTTTCCATTTCAAAGAAACAGCGGACAGCACAATGCTCACGCTGCCTTGTTTTAAACTTTAGTCATTGGCGGGGTAATCATCTTTAAAGGTAACGATTGTACACACGTACCGTTCGCATGTGGTGAACTTTTTAACATGACGTATCTTTTTCTGGACTTAGACAACTGCCCGATAACATGATGAACTTTCTGCAACATTTTCAGGGGATTTTTTCCTTTCCCCCAACGCTCAGTGTCCCTGCAAACCCCCGCGTTGCAATGAATAACAGACTGTCTGGACATTTTGGAACAGTGTAGGACGCTCCCCCTTTTTTGGGGCCCCCGGGGGAGATTTTCATCAACTAGACGGCTCGGGAAAATTCACTCACCACTAGAACGCGAACGGCCCCCGTACTCATTCACTCACACCAAGGGGTTTACGCCTTCCGGGCTAAAACCGATGAAAGGTTTAATTGGTTTGGGAAAAACGAACACAACTGGACAGAGTTTTTTGCCAACCCTACCGATTAGAAAACCCAAAAATCTGTGTACGAAAAAACTTGTGATTGCGGGGGTCATTCCACACGGATAGACTGATTGTGATAGACCGCCCAAAAGGCGTCTGTGTCAAAGGTTCTCATTCGGGAAAAATTCCTCATTTCCCCAAATCTCTTCCCCCTATACGCCAGGTAACCTACTTGGTCAAAGTCTCTGCCCGATTTCCAAAAAGCGTGTACCTCGATTCCGAGTCTATCATTTGTCCAAAAATAACATTTCAACTGGGACCGGCAATTTTCTTTTTTGGGGTCTCACAAACAATCATTTGAAATTGGGGGCGTATGTTTCGTCCAGCTGCAAAAAAAAGACAAAATTTTACCAACAACCCCTGGGGAAAAATGAGAACACTGTCAAACTATTGACAAAACCTAAGAGACTAATTTCAAAACATTTTCAGCATTCTTACCAGGAAATGCTCCTTTTTTTACCAAATTTGGTCCATTTCAATTTTCAGCTTCTCCCTTTTAAAACCATGGAGAAAAGGTTTTAAAAAAAAAGCCAAACGACAAAATGGACAGGACCAACCCAAAAACTATTTTCCTTTTTTTGTTTTCCCCCAACGCTCACCTAAAAAAACCTTTTTTTTAGATACAGATTTGCTGTGCGGTAAAAAATTCTAAACAAACACATCAGGGAACGCTTAGCAGCCCCTGCTACCCCCTTCAGTCAAACTCGATTCCTCTAAATTGCTTCTTTTTTTTGGTGATACTGTTTTTTTCTGTGCCAGGGAAGTAGTTTGTTTTGTATGCCACTTAGAGTTCAAAAATTTTTTTGGAAAAAGTTCTTAACGTGCTTGGCCATTGCATTTTGCTGACGTTTGAAAAGGAAGCATTTCCCATTTTTAAGTAAGAAAATTTTTATAAGAATACACCGTTTGAAAGAATGGCCAGAAGGCCCTTGCAAGGGGAGTGGTTTCCTTTCCTTTTTTCCAAGAGGACATTTTTTTATTAATCTTCATCTTTTTGGTTTTTTTTTCACTTGTATTTCCCAAAAATTCTTGTACCAAAAAAAATTTCCGAAAGAAAAATTTAAAAGGGGTTTGGTTTTTTTCATGTTATTTTCTCTGGGACCATTTCTTCGGCTTTCCATTTTGGGCCCGCAACATTTTGGACTTTGCTCTGGGATTATTTAGTCGACCCTCTAAACCGGAAACAGGTGGGCGAAGTTATTGTAGCAATTAATTTACTGAAAACCGTAATTGCCAGCATCAGGTTTTCATCACAGATTTCACCCCATACAAATTACGTAGATCCAACCCAAAATTGCTTTTTAAACAAGTCCTCTGATGAAAAAAGGGTGTTAAAAAAAATTCTGTTTGGTTTTTTTTTTGTTGGGGACCCTTTATGAAACTGAAGGTACGCGGCGCCAGATTACGGGGGCTCTGGGGGATTTTTTACCCCCTCAATTCAACCCTTAAAACCCCTTTTTTTTACCTGGACCGTAGTGGCACAGAAAGGGGAAGCCCGAGAAACAAATTATACAAGTTTAAATGAACTGATTTTCCCCAAAAAAATATTTCAAAAGAAATGCTGGATAAATACTCAGAAAAAAGATGAAAAAAAAATTATCTACTTCGAACTCAACAAAATGGTAAATTAGCAATTTTAAAACCAGTCGGGGGCCCAAAAAACAAGTGACACAACAAAAAACAACGCAATGCTCTGAAAACCCCCAAAAATTTTTTTTTTCTTGGTTTTCCAAAAAATCAATTTTCCCAAATCCGAAAAACCCTGAATTATTTAAAAAAAAATTTTTTGGGGGGTTTTTTAAAAAAAATTTTAATTTTTCCGGACTTAAACAGCCCACATGGATTCGGCTGTGTCTTTAGGGCTTCCCTCCTGCCTTTCAAAAAATTTTGCCGACATAAATCAAACGCATCAATTAGCACCCCCCGGCGCACAGCAATTACTCCCCGGTTTGAGGGGTGGGGGGGGGGGAAGGGGGAACATCTCTTTTTTTTTTTTTGACTAAAAATTTCCTCAAACATCGTTTTTAAAATATTTTTTGGGAAAAATAAAAGCTTCCCCTTTAAACCCCTTTTTGAAATATATACTAAAAACATTTTTCTCATTTGGGCCCACAAGCACGCGGGGGAGTTGGCAGGTAAGAAAATACACGAAAGACACACACAAAAATTTGGACAGGGCAGAGAGAGAGAGAGAGAGAGAGAGAGAGAGGGAAAAGAGAAGGGGGGAAAAGGGGGGGGAAGAGAGAGAAGAAAGGAAGGGGGAAGAAGAAGAAGAGGAACAGAGAGAAAGAGAGAAAAAAAGGGGAAAAAAGGTAAAATGGAAAAAATTTCAATTTAAGGCCGGCCCCCCCCTTTAAGAGGCTTTCAACAAAATTTTTACGCACAGTCAAATAAACTCTCCCTCTCTCTCTCTCTCTCTCTCTCTCCTCTCTTTTTGTGTTGGTGTTGTGGTGTGTGTGTTGTTGTGTGTGTGTTGTGTGTTTTGGTTGTTTTGTGTTTTTTTGTGTGTGTGTGTGGGGTGTGTGTGTGTGGTGGGGGGATTGCCCGCCTTAATGCGGTTAAAAAGTACATTTCTACTCTCATTACAACTGTGAAGCCATATTGGGGTTTGTTGTACTTACTAAAACTTTTTTTGGCGGTTGGTTCATGGTCTGTTTTTTAGTTGAAACTCTTGTTTTTTGAACGTTTCCCTTAAAATTTTCAGTCACAAAAATTTTTTGCCCCCCAAAAGGGTTTTTTTTCGCGACTGTCCGGGTTTTGACGTCACGTCCCGGGGGACGGGGAAAACAAAAAAAACAAAGTGAGATTCAAAACATTTCGTCCACGGGCCATGTCTTTCTCTGTGCCCCCAACATTTATGATTCCAGTTTCAAAGCATTTTCGCAACAAAAATTGAAGCCCTTTTTTTTCCCACGCTACAACGAACCCCGGGATTCAAACACCGGGGGTTTAGTTGTAAAAAAAGGGTAAAAGGTTTTTTTTGTGGGAAAACGGTCAAAAACGCCATTTTTGGGGTGTTTTGGGGGTTTTTTTTAAAATCTATGTATTTTAAAAACAAAGAGTTTTTTCGGGGAAACAAACAAAACAATGTTCCAATTTTTCCCTTGCCCTTTTTTTTTCCCCAAAAAAAGGGACCCCAAAAAACTGAAACTGGCTCGGGGAAAGTTCAGGGAAAACTATTCCATTTTTTTAGCAACAAAAGGCGTGTAACCTAAAGCCAGAGTGTGAGGAGGGAAAAGGGTGAAAACAAAAAAGTGCCCCTTCACATTTTTGGGGTGCCCGGGAAAAGGGGCTTTTAAATGTGGGGTTGTTCCGAATCCTTGTGGGGGTCCGTTTACCCCAAAACCCCAAAAAAGGGCTGATTCCATGAGTATTTTTGGGGGGAGACCAGTTTTTCCCCCCTTTTGAAAGATGAAACCATATAGTTAATTACGACAAATCCAATAAAACACTGGACCGACTGGGACTCTTTTTCTTTGGGGTTTCATCGTAACGATTTAAACATTTCCTAAAAGTAAGACATACCCTACACGGGAGGACAAAAAGTTTTCCACTTTTTTTTTTTTAAAAGGGGGCCTTTTTTAAAATGAAAGGTTGTAAAAACCTCCATTCTGCCCCTTTAAAAAAAATGCAGTCTCAATCAAAGCTTTAACACATTTTGGGGAAACATGGACGTCATTTTTTTTAAAAAGGGCACAAAAAAAAAGCTAAAGAACCCTTTCATCCAAAGGAAATTGCGTAATGACCCCAAAAAAGGGCAACCCAAAACACAACACTCTTTTTAAACTTTTTTGCAGACACGGGGATGTGACAGTACCAACTGTTTTTTGGGGGTCAGCCGGGAAAGAACTGCAGTCAACGGTATTCATCTCGTCCCTTTTTTTCTGATCAACCTTGACATGACATGTCGACCACACAGACCGATGTCCTTTAACCCCACATTTCCGCAGTGTCGGGGATACAACCACTGTTTCCCACCTTGGTGTGTGACTTAAAAGCTATTGCCAATTCCCATGATGAAACTTTCTGCCTCCTCGTTTTGGGGGGGGGACAATGTTCACATGTACAAGTGGTCTGTGTGTCAATAACAATTTGGGGGGATCAACTTCGCACGTCAGGGTGAATCAGAAAGAGAAAAAGTGGGTTTTTCAAATGAACACTGGGGGGTTTACGTTTTCCTTCCCTTTTTTGGTCAATTTCGATGGAATTTCACAGTTTTTTCCCAAACCACAATGAACCCCAGCGAAACCATTCCCCGACGCACTACCGTTTCCCGGCACTCAATGTCTGCCAGTGTACCACGGGGGAATGGAATTTTGACGCACAGTCATGAGGGCGAAGACGGATGTAGGAAAAAAATGTCCAGGGCTTCTCCCCAAACAGGTTTTTTTTTTTCTGTGTTTTTTTAAACGACATGTGTGTGAAGGGGCCTCACGCTAACAGAGAAAATTTTTTTTGAATTTTTCTTTGCCCTTTTGGTTTTTCTCTGCAAATTCCCCCCCATTTTTTGCTTCCCCCATTCCATCACCCTCCTTTTCCCCAAACCGCTCTTTTTGGGGCACGGTTCCCGGGGGGGGGACTTCCGGTAGGAACAAGCTTTAAAAATTTTTCGCCTGATTTTCGCCAATTGCCTCTGACCATCTTCCTCATTTAAAAATTTCGAATTTGAGGGGTTTCCCTTTACCTCAGTGACAACAAAAAACCCGCACATCAACATCACTTCCTTTTTCCCCTTTTTTTTTGAAAACAGCATCGTTTTTCTTGTCTAACCCAAACCATCACAAGGGTTTTCCTCTGAAATTTTTTTCCCCAAACCCAAAAAACCATAAATGTCTTGTTTGAAAGTCACATACAGCACAAAAAGAATTTTATCTAAATCTTACCATTTTTTTTTCATTACGGAAAAATTTTTTTTAACCGGACTTGCCCTTTACACTAAAATTTTAAATGGTTTTCGTTCACAAAGGCGGGGTTATTGAGGGGTACATGCATGAATCCATAAAAAAGTCCACCAACATGTTCCAGGTCTTTCCCCCCTCTACCCCCACCTTTTACAGAAAATAAACTACGAGTGAAATTTACTCCGCTTCGACGTTTTTCCCCTTGTTTTTTCCCCCAAAATGAAATTTCTCGTGTGAAGATTTTTCACAGTCATGGACATACCGGGTTTTTCTGGGCTGGGCACCTTCTGTCCGTGCTGGGAACGTCTTCGTTTCTTGCGCATTGTTAAAAAGGGGAACCTCTTCAGGTGGGTTTCCAGGGTTTGTCACCGACCTGACCATGGGTACTTTCTGAGGGTGTTTACGGGTAACAAGGACGCGACAGCCATTACCGAGCAAAACCTCCATCATGAAACATAGGAAACAAGGTGACGTAAGGTGGCCCGGGGTTCGTTCCGTTGCCCTGAGGTGTCGCTCTGAATCGTTTCTCACTCTAGATCGTTTATGCCCCCTTTTCTTTCCCCTTCAGCACGTGGCGATTTTAGAGAACATCACACCATGGGTTTGTCTGAGATCTGCTGACTGGCCCGGGGTTTTTGGCATCGTTGCCTTTACTTCCCCCAACATCCCCCCGGATTCTATTCCCAAACAGGCTCTGTATTCCACTGCCGGGACAAACAAAAATCAAAGGAAAACACTATTCTTTTGGCGTGCTGATTGTTCGATTTCGTTCTTTTTTACTCACCATGGGGCCTAGTCACTACTGGCATAAAAAGAGCAAAACTTTTTAAGATAACTCAAAAAGGACGTCCAAGACAACCATAGCTCAAAGACTGTCACATAGCATACAGACTTCATGTGCTGGTTTTCCCCTTGGGCT
>JAMYXO010000102.1:0-27500 GCA_033310375.1 Conus canariensis
GTTCTGTGGTGTCTATTTGCCCCTGGATTTTGTAAGTAATTTTTCTTTTCATTTTGAACAATCTCATGTATTTGTTCTGTCTTTTTTATCTGGGATCAAGAACATAAAAAAAGTTAGTCTGGCGTCCAGCACGACCTACTTCTATCGGTATTAAAGATTACAATATTTTACCAACCATGCTGTAACTTATATGTTTTCTTTTTTTCGGGATGTGATCTTTTTCAGTATCTATCTTGTCAGGATGTGACCGTTTTCCTGTATGACTTTGACAGCTCTGAAAAGCGCAGTGTGGTCGGCTGGGATATAATGACCACATAAAACAAAGGTGATGTAAGTCGACGTCATTTTGCTCTCATTATTTCCGGATAAGATGACGACACTCATATATACTCCATGAAGAGGACGGCATAGAATATGAACTGTCCGCTTTTGCGCAGAGAAAATTGTCCCGCTTCACAAGTTGTTCAGCTCCAGCTGTGTCAAATTATTATTATTATTATTATGAACATTTATGACGCCTAATCAATTGAATGCCCTAGGCGTTTACAATATCACAACAGACATCAAATCACACAATATATAACAATCATACATGAGAAAAAGGCATCAAAATCCAAAGCAAGGACACAAACTCACAAGCATGCATACACGCAGACACACACTCACACAGACACGAACGCACACAAAGCAGACACTCGCATCACACATTGCAAACGTCGGGTCACAGGGAAGACGAAGTTACCTAGGAAACAGATGAGTTTTGAGAAGGCGCTTGAATGTGGGCAGTGAGGGTGAGTATCTGAGAGAGCGAGGCAAATGGCGATGGAACTCAGCTCAGCTTGAATAATACATGATCTTCCTGTTCGGAGTTTGTCTCTTTTGTATACACTTTCTTTCCTTTTCTTTTTTTTCTCCTCTTCTCTTCTGTGGCACTCACTGTTATTGCACCCTTTCGCTACAATGAGGCGGCGGGGATGGGGTGGGTGGGGGGAGGAGATGGAGTAACCGATTTACTCTGTTTCTTTGTTTTGCTGGTTTAGTTGGTCGGCTGTGTGTGTCGGCACCCAGTTCTCTGTCTTTGACGGGCTGCTGGAGCTGAGATGTAGCATGCGGCTGCCTTTGTTTGCGGGACGGTCCTGAATTAGGCCTTTCCACCAGGTTCACGGGAACACACTCCCAGTGCGGGGAGACACTCACCTACATGGTATTTAGTGGTCTTAAGTGGCTACCAGAAATCTGCCTTTGATACTATTTTTACCTTGAAAAAAAAAAACACGTGGGCGAGTGAGTAGCAAAACGACACACAAAAACAAACCGCAAGAGGTGGGTTAACGTTGAGGTGGGGAAGGGCAACTGATCTAATCGGTTTTTAAATACCCTTACGTTGTCTCTGTTTTCCCCTCAGATTATACTTTCTTATTCCACAAATACTAGTAGAGTGACCGTGGCGAAGTGGTTAGCGTCGCGGACTCCCGGCTGGGAGGTCGTGGGTTCGAATCCCATCAGAGTCATGTGGGTTTTTTCTGCCCCGACCGGCTCCTACCGAGTTTGCTGCGGACTCAGTTGGGAAGACTGGGACCACACAGTCGAGTTTCATCCACTTAATGGATGCATTTCTGAGAGTGTTGCTCAAATTTCATGACCAACACTGCAGGTGCCTGTATCTCTCGGGCCTGGTTGACGCCAGGATATATTATGAAAGGAAGCGTAGAGTACAGCCCTGTCATGTAGTCTCAGACCGAAATGGACATCCGTAGCATCATCTTAATCATCCTCATTCTCATTGATCAGCATTTAAAAAAAAAATGTCTCAAAATTCTGTGGCCCCTTCATGCCCTGCTCTCATGGTGACCTCAGTTTCGATGTCCTCTCCACGTCTGTGGCCTTGGTTTGGTTCCGTCGGGGTCACCGGTATCGGCGAGCCCATGGGGGCTGTCGTTGGGCGGACGTGGTGACGCCCTCCTGAGGGAGAGCTCACTCACGCCGGCTCCGCGACTAAGCAATTATTGTCGTCAGTAGGGGGCTTAGTAGGTGGTGTCCTGCGTATGTTAGATCAGAACAGGCGCCACTGAACACCACCGAAGTGACTCGGCAGCAGTGCAGTGTCTCCTCCGGTGGGTCGCCTCTTGACGACTTGACATTGACTGCTCCCTGTGGATTGCTGGTGCCGGTGCTGCGGCGGGGCCGGCCGGGCTATGGCTGTGGACGGGGTGTCGGAATGAGCGGCGTGGGTGCACTGCCTCTGAGGTGACCCAGAGGTTGGGACAGCAAAAAAAAAAAAAAAAAAAAAAAAAAAAATACTAGTAGAGTGACCGTCGTTTTCCACTTTAGAGAACGAGAGAGGGAGATTTACACAGGTACAGAATCGCGCATATTTACTATATTATTGTGCACACGCAATTTTAATGTATATGCAAAAGTGAAACTTACCAGGAATCAGGCTAGACTGATTTAACCCGTCACAGCCTGTACTGGGCTGCCGAGATGCGGTCGTTTTATTATATCAAAGTTCGTCTTGACGTGTAGATGGTCTGTCAAAGGTTCGGCTGTCGCATGGATGATTCTGCATGTGACGACTACATACATGCAACACTCACGACATAACCCATAACGTAGATAATCTATGTTATCAGTACGTTATAAAACGACGACGCTAAATTTTTATTTGGCATGATTTATGAAAACAGTAAATGAATAAATCAATTAGTAGATGAATAGATAATGAAAACTAGATGTTAATTTCAATTTTAAAGGCGTAAACGAGCGAAGTTGACAGCCGGGTAAAGTCGACATAACATCACAAGTTGTCGTCTTATCCGGTGTGCCGGATGAGTCGACTAATGGACAAGAAGATGGGGGGAAAAATCCCCTAGGCATGTCAGCTTATTTGGCTTCGACTGCATACGTGGTTCTGCTCACTTCATCCAGTAATCAGTTCGCTTTCCATGGCTAGGTCGGTCAAGCGGTTGAACCGATCAATATACAACGGAAACGTCCTTCTGTTTCCAGTAGTTTGCATAACTAATCCAGGTTTTCCGTCGACATGCGCTTTCAATGAACAGACTTGTACCAAGCGACCAGGATCTTGGGGCACCGTTCCTGACAATGCATGTGTGTAATGCAAGTGTGTGTGTGTATGCATGTGTGTGTGTGTGTATGCATGTGTGTGTGTGTAATGCAAGTGTGTGTGTGTATGCATGTGTGTGTGTAATGCAAGTGTGTGTGTGTATGCATGTGTGTGTGTGTAATGCATGTGTGTGTGTGTGTAATGCAAGTGTGTGTGTATGCATGTGTGGGGAAAGGAATAGGAGGGGAGCGAGATACATATTTATGTGGTTGTGTGTGTGTGTGCGCGCGCGCGCGCGTGTGTGTGTATGTGTGTGTTTGTGTATGTGCCCTCTCTCTCTCTCTCTCTCTGTCTCTCTCTCTCTCTCTGTCTGTCTCTCTCTCTCTCCGTATGTATGTGTGTGTGTGTTTGTGTGTGTGCCCTCTCTCTCTCTCTCTCTCTCTCTCTCTCTCTCTCTCTCTGTCTCTCTCTCTCTGTATGTATGTATGTATGTGTAAGCGCGCGTGTGTGTATGTGAGTGTGTGTGTTGGTGTATGCATGTGTGTGCGAGTGTGTTGTGTAGATGTGCGTGTGTGTGTGTGTGTGTGTGTGTGTGGCGCGCGCGCGCGCGCGCGTGCGTGTGTATGCGCGCGCGCGTGCATGCGTGCTGGTGTGTACATGTGCTTGTGCAGTGTGTGTGTGTGTGTGTGTGTGTGTGTGTGTGTGTGTGTGTGTGTGTGTGTGTGTGTGTGCTTGTGTGTGTAGGTGTAGGTGTGTGTGTGTATGTGTGTGTGTTTGTGTTCATGTACTTATTTGTACTGGCAGGCAGCTGCGGGACTGTTCTGTCCGAGATTCATCAGAGCTGCTGCTGATCACACAGGCCGACTTCTCCGCCAACATCACCAGTCTGTGAGTGTGTCGGTTTATGTCTGTCAGTCTGTCTGTCTCTCTCTCTGTCTGTCTGTTAATCAAGCCTGTCCGTCTGTCTGTCTGTCTCTCTGTCTGTCTGTTAATCAGCCTGTCTGTCTGTCTGTCTATCTTTCTGTCTGCCTGCTCCTCTCTGCCTGTCTGTCTGCCTTCCTGTCTGTCTGTCTGCCTGCCTGTCTCTCTTTCTCTCTGACTGTCTGCCTCCATTTCCTCCTCTGTCTCTGTGTGTCTCTGTGTGTCTTTGTATTTCTGTCTGTCTGTCTGTCTGTCTGTCTGTCTGTCTCTCCTTCTCTGTCTGTCTGTCTGTCTGTCTGTCTGTCTCTCTGTCTCTCCTCTCTCTCTCTCTCTCTCTCTCTCTCTCTCTCTCTCTCTTGTTGAAAAATGGTGGAGCTCAAGGTGTTGACTTAAAAAAAAAATTCAGATATATTCATATAGTACAACATGGTGGAAAATGAAAGAAAAAAGAACAAAATCCAAATGGTGGATAAAGAAGAAATCTACATATCAAACATAACGATGATACCATTTGACATTTTGAAGACAAAAGGTTACACCCTCAGAGAGAGAGAGACACTTTGACACTTTGATATTTTATTTGATATTTTATTGTCATTACCAAAGAAGTCTTTTGACAAGGGGGAGAGGTAACAGAACAATAACATTTCCCTCTTCCTTTCCTGCAAACAAATAGTACACATTCATTCCTAGTGTGCACCAAATCAAAGGTTAAAAACAAATAAATTCATAACATTTCCTTATGCCCTCACGCACAGGAGTAATGCAATTAGAAAACAAACAAACAAACAAACAAACCCTTAAGACTGACTCGACCATCCACTCGATCAAATGATGACAGTGTATCTTACTGATCTCTTCCACTTGTGATGAATGATAATATTCATTCAGATATCTCTTGTAATGCATTATCGTAAATTTCACTATCCTTCATCTGTCTAATTTTCAATGCTTCTGCGATGAATTTCGCAACTGATTTAATTACAAGTTCATCATCTGATGATAACACGACAGCAACATTTTGTCTTTTCGCTATATCTAACTGAAAAAGTGAACAATTTGTCCGCACTTCATTATAAGCAGTACAGTGGAACAAAAAGTGTTCTTCGTCCTCAATAATGTGTCTACATGCAGGACAAGGAGATTCTGCGGATGTTTCACATTCAAACCATCTTTTGTTCGCATTAAAACCTAAAGTTCTCAACCTAAATCTTGCGTAATTTATTCTGTGCCATCTATCTGTTATGACATTGAGAAACTTTTCAGAATGAAACACATTCTTAAATGAGAAAAATCTGCGATATTTTTCTTTACTTTCTATATCTGAGTGCCAATTCTGTTTAAAAGAACAAATAAGCCTGTCTTTAAATTCCGCAATAAACTGTTGCTCATTCCCTACTTCCTGGGCCATCCACACTATTCCAAAACCCTGTTCTGAAAGAACTTTCTTTACTTTATGAGCCCAGTTTTCTTTACCTTTTTCCATTTCTAAAAGCATCATATCATAGGCTTGCCTGCTAAAACGGGACTGGGGTAGCTTCAAGATCTCTAACCAGTACTTAATACATTTCACAAATGTACTTATGTACAAAGGGTATCTGCCCATCTCTCCATATAAAACGGTGTTGGATGAATGAATAGGTACTTCAAGGAAACGCTTCATAGCATACGTATGTACTTTTTCCATCATCGAATTTTCATGTAAGCCCCAAATTTCAGCTGCATATATAAGAAGAGGTTTTATCTGTGTATCAAACATTTTCCAAAACATATTACAGTCTGTACAATTCAGTTTTCTCAGGGATTTCAGAATTTCAATAGTACCTTTTTTCCCTTTTCTTAGAGGTTCTTCCCCTGCGTAACGGAAAGTTGATTTTGTTGAAAATATCATTCCAAGATATTTATATGAATTAACTACTTGAACGTCTGCATTTCCATAAGACCATTTTTCACACACTGATAGGTGGCCACCCATTCTAAAGACCACTATAATTGTCTTATCCAAGTTAACTGATAAACCTAAGCGATATGCTTCTTCTTTCAATACATTTAGTTGGTTTTGCAAACCTACAACTGTTCCGGACAGAAGAACAACATCATCAGCATACAGTAATAAAACTAATTCAACTGCTCCAGGTATTATCTGGATACCATGTCTGCCTTTGCGGGACAGTTCCACAGCCAGTTCGTTTATGAAAAAAGAAAACAACTGTGGACTCAACAAGCATCCTTGTTATACTCCATTTGGACAATCAAAATAATCTGAATACTCACTCTTCACACGCACACATGCCAGCACTGAGTTGTAGACCCCTCTAATAGCCATGTACAATTTACTATTAACACCACTTTTACGGAGTACATTCCACAGAGCATTCCGATTTACCGAGTCAAAGGCCTTCTTGAAATCTACACATGCAATGTAGAGCTTCGACTTACAGAGTAGATGTTTTTGAATCAAAGAATATAGTGTAAATATATGGTCTATGGTGCTGTAACTGGTTCTAAAACCTGCTTGTTCTTCCAATATTTTTTCTTCAGTTTCAGCCTATTCAGTTAATCTTGTATTTAGTATGTGAGTGTAAGATTCTACTTAAAATGCTGGTAAGTGATACTCCACGATAGTTGTCGGGATTGTTCACTTCTCCTTTTTTTATGAATTGGTACAATAATTGATTTAGCCCACTCTGATGGAAAGATACCATTCTCAAAAAGTTGGGCAAATAAATGAACAAGGAAATCGATTACAGTTGTGTTTGCATTCTTCAACATTTCTGCTACGATTCTATCTGGTCCTGCACTCTTTCCTAATTTTAAATGTTTAATACCAGCAACGACTTCTTCACTGGAAATAGGTTGATTAAATAATGGCTCAATTTCATTCTCTTCTACCACACCGGTCTCTTCTTCCATACTTTTATTATCAAAACTATGAAAAACGCCCCCAAAATGGTCATGCCACTGTTGAACTGAGATTTCGTTATACACAAAACTCTTTTTATTTACAGATCTTATCACTGACCAGAACATTTTAGAATCACTGACTTAATTTTTTTAGTTTCTTTAACCTACTTTCTTTAAACTCCAGTTCCTTTGTTTTCCTTAGCGTAGCATACTCTTTACGTGACACAGCGTATTCTCTTTTCTTACTTTTATCCTTGGCTGTTTTGCATCTCTGAAATCTTTTTAATAACCTTTTAACTTCCTGTTTCTTTCGTTCGCACTCATCAAACCAGTCATTGTATGTTCTGCTGCCTCTACAAATAACTCAGAGAGAGAGAGAGAGAGAGAGGGAGAGAGAGAGAGAGAGAGAGAGAGAGAGACAGACAGACAGACAGACAGACAAGACAAGACAAGACAAGACAAGACAAGACAAGACAAGACAAGACAAAATTCTTTATTTACGAGGATAATAGATACGCACTGACATTCTTTTTTACATCCAGTCCTCGCCCTTAGTAGGGACTACAATATGCAGTGAAATGAAATAATGTCAGAAAGCAAACAAGCAAACAAAGCGGTCATGCAATCATAATGGAACATCAAATGAAAATAGAAGAGAAATGAAAAAATAATAATAAACAAACAAACAAACAAACAAACAAACAAAAAAACAATAATTAAGGGGAAGGAGAGAGTGGGGGTGGGGGGGGGTGTGGGGGTGGGGGGGGGGCTGAGCAGGGGGAATATATGGAAATGTACTACAACGTACAAAAATTAGCATGTATAAAACAGACAGTAAAATGAATATGACAAAGTACGTACCTAATTAGGAACACACACATACACGCACGCATGCACGCATAGAGAAAAAAAGAGAGAGAGAGAGAGAGAGAGAGAGAGAGAGTGCAGGGAAGGGCGATAGAGAGAGGGAGAGAGGGAGAAAGAGGCGAGAGTGGGTGCGGGAAAGAGCATGTTTAGAACAATCTAACAATCAAAAATCACCAAGGAGATATAAGACAATCGATTTTGAAGCACCAGGGGAAAAAAAAGAAAAAAAAGGCACAAATGGAGGGGGGGGGGGGGGGGGGGGGGGGGGGGATGCATAATGATAACCCAGTCACCACGGGTAGGAGGGGGATGTCATGTAGATAATATATCAAGTCATTCCAGGAGAACCATGAGAGAGAGAGAGAGAGAGAGAGAGAGAGAGAGAGAGAGAGAGAGAGAGAGTCGCATGAGAATAAAAGCATAACGGCATAATGACAAGAGGGCAAGAGGAAGTAGGAAACACACACACACACACACACACACACACACACACACACACACACACACACACACACACACACGCACACATACGCACGCACACTCATACACACGTACTCACATAAGACATACTTACTAAACACAATAACTGTGCATTTCAAATACTAAACACTTTCTAAATAGACAGGTTCATACATAAGGCAAAGAGAGTGGTGGTAGTTGGTCGTGGATTTATGGCGGAGTATGCAAATACTGGCACATAAGATGGTTGAAATAATGGTGTTTGAAGGTTGATATGCATTGGTGTTGTTTGGTTGATTCAGGGAGCGAGTTCCATTGACAGGAACCTGAATATGTTAAACTGGATTTGAATAAGTCAATTCTAGGAACAGGGACTTGAAGTTTGGGTAGAGTCCTTGAGGAATTAATTGAGAATCTGTGAAATAATGTGGAGGGTGCCTTCTCAGACACAGTCCTGTGCATTATGATCCCTTTGTTGTATTCTAATCTCAGACTTAAGGGGAGAACCTGAATCTTTTTATAGTCTGAGTCCAGAAGACTACTGGTTTTTAGGAGACTAATTTGAGTGCTCGCTTGTGTAGGCTTAGTAATGGTTTGAGGGTGTTAGCACCAGCAGAGTCCCATAGAGTAGATCCATAGTCTATGTGTGATTGAATATGAGACTGGAAAAAGAGCTTGCGTGAATGCAGGTCGAGGAAGCGTTTGATTTTGGAGAGTTGATAAACTTTCTGTGAAACTTTTTTGAACAGTGAGGTTATGTGAGCTTGCGAACTAATGTTGTTATCAATTGTCATTCCTAGCACTTTGAGGTATGTTACCTGTTCAACAGGTTCATCTTTAAGATGTACAGGAGGAAACTTAATAGTGATATTTTGTTTTGTTTTTTGGCCTGGTTGTGATAAGCATGGATTTAGTTTTTTGAGAGTGAAGCGACATGTGATTTAGTTCAGTCCATTTTACGAGGTCATTCGCACTTTCTTGTAAAGTTTGTGCAAGAACAGTAACATCAGAATGATTTGTGTGTATTGTTGTATCATCAGCAAAGAGTTCACATGTGGATGTGATATGGAGAGGTATGTCATTAATGTAAATTGTGAACAGTAAGGGACCCAGGATAGAGCCTTGTGGGACGCCATAGGAAAGTGTTTGAAATGAAGAGAAAGTTGTATTGATTTTTACACATCGTTGCCTATTTGTGAGATATGATTGGAAAAGCGAAAGAATTTTTGTGGGTAAGCCATACAATTTAAATTTTCTAAGAAGAAGGTTATGGTCTATCACATCAAATGCTTTTTTGAAATCGATGAATAGGACACCACAATATCTGTTGTTGTTAATGCTATTTAGCCAGTCATCAACTAAGTTGATTAGGGCTGTGAAGCATGAATGGTTGTGTCGGAACCCGGACTGTCTTGGATGAAGTAAGTGGTATGTATTAAGGTGGTGTAATGTGTGTTTGTTCATGTGTTTTTCCAAAGGTTTTGAAATAGAGGAAATG
Source organism: Conus canariensis (assembly GCA_033310375.1). NCBI lineage: Eukaryota > Metazoa > Mollusca > Gastropoda > Neogastropoda > Conidae > Conus > Conus canariensis. The sequence continues at coordinate 9,717 of JAMYXO010000102.1, forward strand.
ATTGAGATTGGTCTGTAGTTTGCAGGGTCTGAGTTGTCACCTGCCTTGTGGATAGGAAGGACTTTTGCTTTTTTGAAACTATCGGGAAAATGATTTTTGTCTATGCATAAATTGAAGACGTATGTTAATGTATCTGTAATTGCTGGAGCTGATAGTTTGAGGATTTTTCCGTCTAGGCCATCTACCCCGCAGGTACCTGACTGTTTTAGGTGCGTTAGGTAGTGATAAACTTCAAAGACTGTTATTGGTGGAATATGAAGTTCAGACGTGATGTTTTTATCTTGGCAATATTGTTTCAGTTTTTGAAGATCGTTTGATTTGGAAGAATCTGTCGTGACAGTTTTATTAGCTGTAGTGCAAAAGTGTTTGTTTAGCTGTTCGACAGAGATATCTTTAATTACAGTTGATTTTGAAGAAGATTGATTGTTTGTAAGCTCGTTAATAGCTCTCCATACCAATTTTGGGTTCTGGTTTGATTATATTAGTTCTCGATAATATTTCGTTTTTTCTCTGCGCTTCTGTGAATTTATTGCATTTCTCAGTTTTCTAGATTCCTCTTCATAGCCATGTTGTTTAAGCAGATCTCTAAGGTAAACTGCCTCCTGTAACTCTTTAGTGTACCATGCCGGTTTAGGATCATGCCTTACTCTAATCGTTTTTGGAGGGGCTTGTTTATCATATATTTCTGTAAATGTTTTGATCCAAAATTCAACAGCAAGATCTGGATCAGTTATGTCGAAAACTGAAGAGAGATTTGAGTTAAGTAAGTCATGCAGAAAGTCTTGGTTGTTAAAGTTTGTAAAGCAACGGTACGTTATTGTCTTGTGCCCCGTTTTGGGAATTTTTACTCCTTTTTTGGACCATGTGACACAACTTGGGTAATGGTCACTACAGTTTAGAACAGGGACGCAGGCTTCTGCTATGTTAGTGTTATCTGAAACATAAACATGGTCAATAAGTGTCTTCGAGTTTGGTGTGACTCTCGCTGGAGATTCGATGAGTTGATGCAGATTAAATGGATCGCATGCTTGCGTCCATTGGTTTTGCACTTTTAGAAGGTCTATGTTAAAGTCTCCAAGTAAAATGATTTCCTTGGATTCTAGCGAGACTGCATCCATCATCGTAATAAATTTGTCGACCCAGTCTACTCTTTCAGATGGGTTCCTGTAGCAGAATCCAACCAAAATAGAAGGGAAATGAAATGAGGCAGGGAACAGTAAACGATAAACAGTAAACAAGTTGGGTATTTTTTGCTCCCATAAGAAAACCTAATACAGAGTAACTTTTATTCAAGACTGGCACAGCCTTTTAAACTTGAATAAAGTCAGACAAATACATAGACGAACAATCTAATAGTGGGGGAAAAAACAAGCGCAGGCCAACAACTGAACTATCTTCATAGTAATGACTTGGCAAAGATTTGGACTTAAGGAGGGGAGGAGGGGGGGGGGGAATTTGAAGATGGAGAAACTGGGAACATGAAATTAAGAAAATATGTTACAGATATGAAAACTCTTCACTAGCTGCATAAGGGAACCATCGCAATCCCTTTTGAAGGCAGATATATTTGTATTGCCTGCTCCGAGGCCTTTCGTCCGCTGGGTCGGACTCATCAGGGAGACACGGCTGGTTGTGTCTGCGCTCCTGGCGTCAAATAGAGACACACCACAGTCCATAATACTGTGGTGTTCTCACCACCAAGGGTGCAAAAAAGGAATCCAATAGCACCCCCAAAGCAGCCAGCGAAGAGTAGTAAGTGAAACCAAACGAAAGTGTGGGGAGGAAAAAATTCAAAAAGTCCAAATCTTTGCCAAGTCATTACTATGAAGATAGTTCAGTTGTTGGCCTGCGCTTGTTTTTTTCCCCCACTATTAGATTGTTCGTCTATGTATTTGTCTGACTTTATTCAAGTTTAAAAGGCTGTGCTAGTCTTGAATAAAAGTTACTCTGTGTTAGGTTTTCGTATGGGAGCAAAAAAACCCAACTTGTTTACTGTTTATCGTTTACTGTTCCCTGCCTCATTTCATTTCCGATTTTGTTTTGATTAAATTGAGGTTATTTGTATTTGTTTCTGTCCGTCTGTGTGTTTGTCTTTTGATCTCCCTTGCATCTTTGGGTGGATCCTCAAGCGTAGGCTCAAAGATTGTCCCTACATTTTAATACTATTTGCATAATGTCTTTAGTTTTTCAGCAAATTTTTTCCTCCCCACACTTTCGTTTGGTTTCACTTACTACTCTTCGCTGGCTGCTTTGGGGGTGCTATTGGATTCTTTTTTGCACCCTTGGTGGTGAGAACACCACAGTATTATGGACTGTGGTGTGTCTCTATTTGACGCCAGGAGCGCAGACACAACCAGCCGTGTCTCCCTGATGAGTCCGACCCAGCGGACGAAAGGCCTCGGAGCAGGCAATACAAATATATCTGCCTTCAAAAGGGATTGCGATGGTTCCCTTATGCAGCTAGTGAAGAATTTTCATATCTGTAACATATTTTCTTAATTTCATGTTCCCAGTTTCTCCATCTTCAAATTCCCCCCCCCCCCCCCCCCCCCCCTCCTCCTCCCCTCCTTAAGTCCAAATCTTTGCCAAGTCATTACTATGAAGATAGTTCAGTTGTTGGCCTGCGCTTGTTTTTTTCCCCCACTATTAGATTGTTCGTCTATGTATTTGTCCGACTTTATTCAAGTTTAAAAGGCTGTGCCAGTCTTGAATAAAAGTTACTCTGTGTTAGGTTTTCGTATGGGAGCAAAAAATACCCAACTTGTTTACTGTTTATCGTTTACTGTTCCCTGCCTCATTTCATTTCCGATTTTGTTTTGATTAAATTGAGGTTATTTGTATTTGTTTCTGTCCGTCTGTGTGTTTGTCTTTTGATCTCCCTTGCATCTTTGGGTGGATCCTCAAGCGTAGGCTCAAAGATTGTCCCCTACATTTTATACTATTTGCATAATGTCTTTAGTTTTTCAGCAAATTTTTTCCTCCCCACACTTTCGTTTGGTTTCACTTACTACTCTTCGCTGGCTGCTTTGGGGGTGCTATTGGATTCTTTTCTGCACCCTTGGTGGTGAGAACACCACAGTATTATGGACTGTGGTGTGTCTCTATTTGACGCCAGGAGCGCAGACACAACCAGCCGTGTCTCCCTGATGAGTCCGACCCAGCGGACGAAAGGCCTCGGAGCAGGCAATACAAATATATCTGCCTTCAAAAGGGATTGCGATGGTTCCCTTATGCAGCTAGTGAAGAGTTTTCATATCTGTAACATATTTTCTTAATTTCATGTTCCCAGTTTCTCCATCTTCAAATTCCCCCCCCCCCCCCTCCTCCCCTCCTTAAGTCCAAATCTTTGCCAAGTCATTACTATGAAGATAGTTCAGTTGTTGGCCTGCGCTTGTTTTTTTCCCCCACTATTAGATTGTTCGTCTATGTATTTGTCTGACTTTATTCAAGTTTAAAAGGCTGTGCCAGTCTTGAATTAAAGTTACTCTGTGTTAGGTTTTCGTATGGGAGCAAAAATACCCAACTTGTTTACTGTTTATCAAAATAGAAGGGTTTCTCTTCAGCTTAACTTCTATCCAGACACATTCTATACCGTTACTTTCCAGGTGTAGAAGTCGTTTGAAGCTAAGGGTTTAGCTGATATAGAAAAGAAGACCCGTCTCTTTCGCTTGTGTAGGATCTTTCCGGATTGTGTTATATCCTGGAATTGTTACATCATTGTCGCTAATGTGTGCAGTTAATCTGGATTCAGCGAGTCCTAAAATATGAAAGGATTTACCATGATTCCAAATCAGTGTTGATATATCTGATGTCTTGTTGACTGCATGTTGGATATTAAGGTGACAGATTCGAAGTCCTTCTTTGCATGGCCATGCAGACTGGTTCTTGTTCATTTCCAGTTGTGTATTGATGTGATGATTATAGGAGACGACGATTTTGCACGTTAACTGTCGTTAAGATTTGTATAGTCAAGGAACACAATAAAAGCACATAAAAGAGAGGGGAAATGGGGTTGGTTTACACACCGTAACAACTTTAGGAAACTAGAAGCGAATGAGAAGACAAGAAAATCTTCACAGTATATGTCCGTAAGCTCCTCGGTCAGATGGTATACTTACGGAAACACTTTTCTGAAATGAAAAGATACACACAAAGGAAGTACTTCTAAAGCAAAATTACGATTAAGGGGACAGAAGAAGAGGGAAAAAAAGTTAAATGAAACTTAAGACAAAAAGCAAAGAACCAACATTTCAAAATGAAAACAAATGAAAAAACAACAACAAACAAACAAAAAGCAAAACAAAAAAGCCACTCACACACAAATACACAAGTCGCGTAGTCGCACTTGTAACTACGAGCTGGCAATGCACAATATTGCCTCGCTCGCAGTAAATAGCAGTTATTGCAGAAGTCTCCTGCTGCAGAGGCTTTGTTCAGTCTCTTTCCTATAAGGAACTTTTTTTTTTCTTTTTATTGGAGAAGTCTCCTGCTGCAGAGGCTTTGTTCAGTCTCTTTCCTATAAGGAACTTTTTTTTTCTTTGTTTTACTTAAATACAAACACAGATGTGTCCGTATAGTTAACACACAAGAGAACAATCTTCAATGCAAAATGATAATGAAATGAGAAATAAGCAAAAGTTAAAGTTATAAACAATTGTGCAACACCAGATACAAAAAAGTTAAACAATGTTCAAAGGAAAGGGATAATGAGCATTGGTCTATAATAATGACTCGTGTAGTCTCTCAATACGGGCACGCGTCACACTCCCAGTGTCAGCACATTTTGTTCGTCCTTTTAACATAGTGGCTGCACTTGATGTCGAAGCACCATTTTTGTTTATACACCTCCAATGTCCACATTGCCCGTCTTTTTAACCGGTGCACACTTCGATGTCGACGCACCAGTTTTTGTTGTATCAACATCAATGTCAAATTATGCCTGCTTTTTAACCACTGATGGCAGATCGATGTCACGCACCATTTTGTTGATCAACACTCCATGTCAGCACTTTTGCCCTGTCTTTTTAACCACTGAGTGGCAGCACTTCGATGTCGAGCACCGTTTGTTGATACAACACCCATGTCGCCATTTTGCCTGTCTTTAACCTGGTGCAGCACTTGATTACGACCATTTTTTGTCACAACACAAAACGCCCTTCTTGAGATAAGAGTAATAACTTCGTGCAATACATCTGACAGGCACCCGACAGACTGCAGCAGGCCAGACAAGGAAACGAACAAACAAACAAATACACATAGATTTACACATACACAAACACTCGCGAGTGCGCGCGCGCGCGCGCACACACACACACACACACACACACACACACACACTCACACACACGCATACGCACGCACGCACACACGCACGCATGCATGCACGCACGCACACGCGCGCGCGCGCGCGCGCGCACACACACACACACACACACACACACACACACACACACACACACACACACACACACACACACACGTGTGTGTGCGCCCACACACGCATGTTGAAAACTATTAGATATGCGCTCATAACAATCAGATATGCGCACACATACATAGCACATGGATGATGAAATAGCATATCGCACTACATACCTATGTGATATGAAGTGGATATGAACAAATGCAGAGACGGTGATGAAGCAATGATATATGAATATTAGGATGCATACAGGCGACGTGTTAATTTAATTCAATGAGGACATGGGGAGAGGAGCTGGTTGGTGTTGCTGTGACAGGAACTGAGCAGTCATTGTGTTCAGCAACTGAACAGCAAATGGATGTAGCGGGCTAGGGGGTTGTACTGACTGGTGTGGGATGTGTGTGATGGTGGGGGGTCGGAAGTGTAATGTGTTGGGTGGTGGCAGGAGTGTTGCGTTGGGAAATGTAAGGTGGGCGTTGTCTGGAGTTGGTGGATTGTATGGGGTATTAGAGGGTGGTAGTTGTGCTGTGTTGGGAAACTGTAGCCAAGATGTGTTGTGAGGTTGCAGCTGAGATGTGTTTGGAGGTGGGGTGTGTTGGTTGCTGCTAGTGTGTGGTTTGGACATGGAAGGGGGTGATATGCTATGTGGGTGGAGGGTGCAGGTCACGTTTCTGTACTCTTTACATTGCTGTTTGTCATTTCTATTCACTGGGGAAGAAAAGGAATACATGTGGGTGGGGGATTGTAGAAGGGGTTGCTTTGTAGGGCGTTGATGGCGATCTAGTATATTATACACACTACAAGAGTTGGGATTATGGGGAGTGTTCGCTGGGAAATCAGTTTCATAGTTATAACTAGGTGGACTGTTAGTGGTCACTGGGCGTCTTGTGTTGCAAGACGGTCCCTTCTTGCTCTTTGTGTGGTGGTCTTGATGTAGCTGGAGGCTTGGGTCTTGTGGTTATTAGTGGGACATATGTTGGAGGCACGGACTTTGCAGCCATATGAACTGGGATGTAGTCTGTCTTGGTACATGGCTTTCTTTGGCGCCCCAGATCTGGCGAGGAAGGAAGGGGTGTTATCTAAGTAACTGACTCCCTCTTGACGACAGGAGAGGCGAAGATTGGCCGTGGATCGTGACGCCATGTCCTTAAGGGGGTGTTGACCAAGGGGAGGAAGAATGGAGGAGGCCTGTAGTGAAGCACTGGGGAACGCTTGCCTGAATAGGTGGATTAACTTGACCCAGTCTGCTACAGGCACTGGCCTTTCGTCACAGCTGTTGATCCCCACATGAAAAGAAAGTGACCTGTTGGATGTGGGGTGATGGGGGCAATGATTTCCGCCACTGACACAGGTGATGGACTGTCAGGCCAGGCACAGACAGATTTTTCACCTTGTAGCGCTCTGTTGACATTTCCTTCTCATCTACCCCGTGTAACACAGAGTCTCCTAATGGCAGCATGTTACAAGTTTCTGGGATTGTCTTTTGTTGTAAGATAGCTAAAGGAGGTGGGGGATTTGGATTCTGTTTGTTGATGGCAGTGGGGATTTCTGTCATTGTGTTTGTGTCTGGTTTGTTCTTGTTGTGTAGAGATTTTGTTGACGGAACAGGCGAGCCTGTGTTTTGCTCTGTAGAACTGTCTGACAGCACACTGTATGTATTTGATGTTTCCACTGCATATTCAATCTGTGTTGATGATGTAGATGAAGTGTCACTGTGTATCTGGACTGCTTGGTTGTCTGATTGTTGTGTTTGATTAATTGGTTTGAGGGTATGCACTTGTTTCCTAATGTCAGTATTGATGTTGTTTTGACTGTCTTTGAATGATTGCAGTCTGCTTGTGGTATCTTTCATCTGACGTTGTAGATGTGTGTGTTCATCCTGTACTTGTTTGATTTGTTGTGAAAGATCTTGATTTAATGACTTATGGAATTTTTCACCCTAATCTCCATACCACCCGTGTTCTGAGTGTTCCGTTCAACTTGCTGGGATGTGTGTTCAAGCTGATTTTTCAGTGTTTGTATGTCTTGCTGCATGTTGGAGATAATGCGTGTGGCTGAGATAGCTGTTTTTGGAGGTGTGTGATAACGGCCATGCTTACTAGCTGAGAGAGTGTGTGATAACGGCCATGCTTACTAGCTGAGAGAGTGTGGGGGAAATCCGACGCTGGGAGCTGGCACTCTGAGGGGTCAGTGTGTTGATAGAATGAGTAGCAGACAGAGGGTCAGGACTGGTGGGGGAGGGTGACAATACACGCTGTTTTAAAACACACGGGGTGGGCGTGGGAGGATCAGATGGGGGATCAGTATTTTGCTGGGTAGAGGAAGGGACTGAGGAGTGAGAAACGTCAACAGGGGATGAAGGGCTGTTGATGGCTGGAGACTGGAGGGATGCAGGTGGCGATTCCATACTGTCTGGGGCGGATGAGGGAGGGAGTGTGACATGGGACGTGGTTGGAACTGACAGGCAATTGGGATTCCTGAGTTAGTGAGGGGTGAGGCAGTGATGGTGGAGGGATGGAATCACCTGACTTGAGCAATGTTTCCACAACATCATTTGACTGTGCATCACAGATGGCCAGTGGAGTTGGCGGAAACGAGTCTGTGACATTGTCAAGGGCATCTGCAATTGACAATGTGGAAAAATCTGGTGCAGACAAATGGGACACAATTTCTTTTAGTCTACCAAACTCCTGCTGAACCCACTCTTGGCAGACATGTCCTTGCACTAAGATTTTTCCTGTTGTATGATAGACGTGAATTGTCAAAAGTTTGTGTTCACCGTTCAGAACAATTTGGAAGGATGAGTGCCATAACTCACTGGGCAGTGGGGTCACAAAGCTCGCCGCGAAATCCAAAAGAGTTTTGTTATTTTTGTTGTGTTCTTTCAACCACTAGAGGTAGATGATGGCCGGTATTTACCACAGTACCTTTCACATAATGCACATCTCCATACAGGCAGGTGGGTGTGGGGAGAATCAAACGTCACTTGGCCGGTATTTACCACAGTACCTTTCACATAATGCACTCCCATACAGGCAGGTGGGTGTGGGCAGAATCTAACGTCACTTGTGGTATTTACCACAGTACCTTTCACATATATGCACTCCCATACAGGCAGGTGGGTGTGGGGAGAATCAAACGTCACTTGGCCGGTATTTACCACAGTACCTTTCACATAATGCACATCTCCATACAGGCAGGTGGGTGTGGGGAGAATCAAACGTCACTTGGCAGGGGTCTTTGGTGAGTTTAATTGTCTCGTTCTTTAAATATTTGGCGCTCATAGAGCGCGTGGTGAGAGGCATTTTGATTTGTATTACGTGCATTACTTGTGGTGTTTGCCAAAGAAAAAAAAAGCAGAAACTTACATTTACAGATATACATAGACTACACACATATGCTGGCCGCTGCAGTGTGTGCCATGGCGTTTAGCCCTCACAGCACACCCGCCACATCTTGTCTTGGGACGAGAACCTTTTCCGGACACTGCAGCGTAACAGGATTAGCACCACACACACTTCACTTCACTCTGTCCCAACAACCTGAGGATCGTTTCCTCCGTGGAAACCAAATGGCGCCACAAATGGGGCCACTTATCTGGCCACACCATGGGGAAGAGGAGGTCGGAGGATTAGCGTCTCAACGTCTGGAGCCCATGGCACGTGATTGACACTGGGCCAGCTTTGTCGGTGGCCTAACACAGCACTGGAGAGGGGTTCTGATATATGATTTTACATATAAAACCCCTAAAAACAACCAACACCACCGTCCAGCACAGGAATCCTTTTTATATGCACATTGTATAAGCAATCACACACCTCCTTGCAAAATTACACACATGAAGCACATGAATCACACGTACAGAAATTGATTCTTGACAGAGCGAAGTGAACACGTCCGAACAGGTCGGCGGCTGGGAGAGAGAGAGAGAGAGAGAGAGAGAGAGAGAGCGCACATGAGGCAAGCCGAGTGAATTGTGACATTTTACATATTTGTTGTTTTTTTTTTTGGGGGGGGTTTTAAGGTCCTGTATAATGTTCAATGGGGCTGTTTTAGGCGATGCAACATTTCTAAGGTGCTATAATCATACTTGTACTAGTATAATGTACATGTCATAATCATTCATAATTCATTCTGAGCCTGCTAACATCAGCATATATGGGTGCCATTTGGAAGGAAATCGTTATATACAAAATGTTTTCGAGCAATGTATTCTTCAGTTTTATATCTATATTTTAGCTTATTAAGAAATACTTGCAGTCTGGGTGATTTTTGTTCTATTCTACACTGATATAAATAGTGTTTAGCAAATACTACAATAAAGTAAAATACATGGTCTATATGTATATTTTTTTTTTAATCAAATCCAACTATGGCTAATGGTTCAGTTATCTGCAAATTAAATGCACACATACATATTTCATTTATCAAATCCACCAGCGTTTACCGAAAACGTTGACGACTGTACAATACCAAAGCATATGCGTGATACTGTCCTTAACAGAGGTAAAGAAAGTGCAAACATCACTGTTCAATATACCCATTTTTTTCACCACCACATTAGTACCTAGACATCTGTGTATTATTCGTAACTGTAACCATTTTATTTTTATGTCAGAAATTTTACCCAGATAAAGAAAACAGTTTTTCCAGTCATTTTCAACGTTCAGTTTTATATCCCAGTTCGTACAGATTCGGGCGTGTATGATTATCTATGAAAAATGTCATAATATAATCTTGACCCTTTTTAAACTGACGTCAACTTTTTGTAACATATGTGCATATTTAAACATTTATTAGTATGTTCAACTTTGATTTTTGTTTTTGTATGTATTCAATTATAGCTGCTTTAAAGCCAGAAAAAGTGACAAAATCAATGTTTACGTCATGCGTTTGTTTAAATTGTTCATACGAAATAAACTGGCCATTGTCATGTAAAAATTAGCAATGCAATATACGCCCTTGTTGATCCACGCTTTTCCCAAAACAGTCTTTTTCCCAACTTGTATTCTGTTTGTATAAAAGACTGGTTCCTCTAGAAGTTCATAAGAATTCTTACAGTTCACTTTGTAGACAAATTGTTTGTACGCCATAAACACCTCTGTCCAAAATACATTTGATTTACAGAAGGGAGAAAGTATTTCTGGTCCATATTTCTCAATATCGCATGAAAGTGGAAAGTTAGATGTTGCAATAGTTTTCCATTTGTGGTGTGTAATCTGAGCGTTTTGCAGCAACGTCAATTTTAGTGAAGAAGCAAACGTTTTTAATTCTGGTAGTCCAAGGCCACCGTTTTGTACACTTTTATGTGCAGTTTTTCTATTTATTTTGTCTTTTTTTTAATTCCACACAAATTTGTAACAGTAACTTTGTAAAGTCTGAAAAAAGTGTCAAGTGGGTTAGGTAGTAATATCCACAAATGGACGAGTTTTGATAAAATAAGCGATTTTAAAACTGCCACTCTGCCCAAAGGTGTTAGTTGTCTTCTCACCCAAATCTTAAACAAATGTTCCACCTTCGCTAATTTTTCAGAATATTTACCAGCCGCCGTGGCGAAGTGGTTAGCGTCGCGGACTCCCGGCTGGGAAGTCGTGGGTTCGAATCCCATCAAGAGTCATGTGGGTTTTTCTGCCCCGACCGGCTCCTGCCCAGAGTTGAGTTTGCTGCGGACTCAGTTGGGAAGACTGGGACCACACAGTTGAGTTTCATCCACTTAAGGGATGCGTTTCTGAGAGTGTTGCTCAAATTTCCTGACCAACACTGCAGGTGCCTGTATCTCTCGGGCCAGGTTGACGCCGGGATATGTTATGAAAGGAAGCGTAGAGTACAGCCCTATCATGTAGTCTCAGACCGAAATGGAAATCCGTAGCATCATCTTAATCATCCTCATTCTCATCGATCAGCATAAAAAAAAACATGTCTCAGATTCTGTGGCCCTTCATGCCCTGCTCTCATGGTGACCTCAATTTCAATGTCCTCTCCACGTCTGTGGCCTTGGTTTGGTTCCGTCGGGGTCACCGGTATCGGCGAGTTCATGGGGGCTGTCGTTGGACGGACGTGGTGGCGCCCTCCGGAGGGAGAGCTCATTCACGCCGGCTCCGCGACTAAGCAATTATTGTCGTCAGTATGGGGCTTAGTAGGTGGTGTCCTGCGTATGTTAGATCAGAACAGGCGCCACTGAACACCACCGAAGTGACTCGGCAGCAGTGCAGTGTCTCCTCCGGTGGGTTGCCTCTTGACGACTTGACATTGACTGCTCCTTGTGGATTGCCGGTGCCGGGACTGCGGCGGGGCCGACTGGGCTGTGGCTGTGGACAGGGTGTCGGAATGAGCGGCATGGGTGCACTGTCTATGAGGTGGCGCAGAGGTTGGGACAGAAAAAGAAAAAAGAACTTTCAGAATATTTAATACCTACACGATTTTGCAAATAGTTGGTAAACCAGGTTCCAAGAATTTTGAATTTTTGTGGGTTACACTCCATACCTAAATGGTCCATGCAACGAACAGCACTCCACTGGCTCTCATCCATAGACCAGTTTAAAACTCAACAAGCCATGATACTGACTGACTCCATGAACCTACTTCAGAAAGTAGAGAATGGAATGGGAAGTCCTGCTTGGCATGAGATAATGCGGAACCTTCCATTGTAGAGAATCATATGGGTGCACTGCCCTGGACATGCAGATGTTAAAGGAAATTAGAGAGCAAGCACACTGGCAGGCAAGGCAACGATAAAAAAACAACAACTGGATTACAGCTCGTATAATCTGATGTGATAACAAATCTAAAAAATCACTTAAACAAAAGCAAGGCCACTATACCAGAGACCATCTTTCAGAGCTGAACATCGATAGAGGAAGTAACCGCACATCCTGACTCAAAGGAAGAGCAAGAAACATCACCAACCAAACAAACATTGGAATAATCTCAAGACCAAACACAGCGAAGACTCTTAGAGATTCGGGCAGACTCATACTGGGCCTTTCCAGTAACAGACACAAACGATCAAACACATGCCAATTAAGATACGATTTTGAATCTTTCAGGGACCCCAGTGTATACCGCAGACGAGTGTGCACCTCTGTGTGTGTGTGTGTGTGTGTGGGTGTGAGCGTTGTGGTGTAGCGTATATGGAGTAGTCCGCACGCAGCGACGCTTCCTTGACGAAACTGAAATTAAACTAAAACTGAATCTCTCTCTTTTCTCTCTCTCTCTCTCTCTCTCTCTCTCTCTCTCTCTCTCTCTCTCTCTCTCTCTCTCTCTCTCTCTCCCCCGTGTGTTTGTGTGTGAATGTGTGTGTGTGTGTGTGTGTGTGAATGTGTGTGTGTGTGTGTGTGTGTGTGTGTGTGTGTGTGTGTGTGTGTGTGTGTGTGTGTGTGTGTTAGGTCTTCAATTTAACGTCTATACACATTGTGATATTAGACGAACCTAATCTATAAGAATAACATTAACAGCAACAGCAAAAAATGGATAACTAACTATAAAACATCGAAGAATAACCGGTCATAACAAGGACGTTACTAAAACACCAGTTCCCATTTTACAAAACAGAAAAAATAGGACTTTGATGCAATGAAACAGCAATTTTACACATTAGTGATAAATCGGTTACAACTGTATCCAGAGAACAATTAGGTAGAGGTGGTAGATGAGGTTTTAACTGTTTGCAGTGGAAAAGTATGTGGGAATTTGTTATCATTTCACCACAAAGGCATGTTATATTTTTGCAAAACTTTGTCTTAAAAGCGTTTAGTTTGATCTTATATATTAGCGAAATTATGATCCGAGAAAACGGCAAACTACATTGATAAAAAGAATGAAGTGTGTCAAAGTTTAATAGCTGGTTTATGCGAGTATCAAGAGAACATCCCGAATTTTGTTGTTTTTTTCCTAAAATGTTTCCAGCATGCATTTTCTAGAAGACTGTATCCCTCATGGATAGACAATGGGATACTGATAACCTCCGACCCGCTAGTATTTTTCGCTCCCCGTTTTGCTGCTCTGTCTACTCTCTCATTAAACTGAATCCCACAATGAGAAGGAACCCAACAGAAACTAATTCTTGTACCCCTAATAATCAAGAAATGTATTAGGTGATGAATATCTGTAATCAGATCTTGTCTTACTATAGGGTTTGTTTTACTTAGGGCGAATAAAACTGATTTTGAATCAACGCAAAAGAGGACTTGGAATATTGGATTTGAAAAGTCAAGTAGAAAATACAAAGCCATTAGAATGGCAGTTAGTTCTGCTGTAAAAATTGATCTGTTTTTTCCAAGATAATAAGATTTTTCAATTTTCAATGAAGGAATTGTAAATGCTGCACCTGCTTCTTTGGTATCCAAAAGAGACCCATCTGTATAAATTTTAAGATGAAAGGGATACGAATTTTCAATATACTCTTTTACTATTTGGCCTATCAGGTTTTCATTGTCACTTTTTTTAATCGACGTATGGCTAATATCAAATGATGCTCTTTGAAGTTCCCATGGCGGGCTGGGAGATGCGGGAAGTTTAAGTCGATTTATATCGCTGAGGTTAACTTTTGACTCGCTGAACAGATCTGAAGTGAAAGTTCCAATAGTTGTGAGTGAAGAAATTGATTTTGCCCTTTTTGGGAAGCTAATGTCAGATCTCAAACTGACTTCATTCTCAACGTTGCTGTCACGTGTTGAAATTCGTAAGACATATTTTGCGACAGCTAGCCGTCGATGTTCATCTAATGGTAATACTCCTACTTCGCTATATGTTCCCAAAGATGATGCATGATACGGCACACCAAGAGCCAGTTTGAAAGCTTTGCAATCCAAACTTTGCATCTTATTAAGTAAACTTTTCGGGGCACTGAAAAAGACTTCCTGCCCGTAAGAGAGTCTAGAACGTATCAGTGACAATGCCAGCTGTTTCAGTACATTAGCATCTTGGCCCCAGTTTTGTTTCTGTATAACTTTTAAAAAGTTAAAGCTTTTTCGAGCCTTTGTTAATAAATATTGTATATGATAATTCCACGACAATTTTGAAGTAATGTATACTCCGAGAAATTTCACCATTTGTCTGTATTCTATAGTCTCGCCATTTATTTGAAAAGTGGGTAATTCAGGTGGATCTGGCCCACTATTAAAAAGTAGATTTGTTTTTTCCGGTGATAGCATTAATCCATTCTCCTTCATGTAGTTACTTAGTTTATCGAGTTCCAGTTGTGTGTGTGTGTGTGTGTGTGTGTGTGTGTGTGTGTGTGTGTGTGTGTGTGTGTGTGTTCACGCGCGCGCACGTGCCAGTGATAGGCTCGTTCAGTTCGATGCACCGAAAGCTGGTTGGGGGTTTACGGGTGTTGGTATTACCACAGCGAGCTTGGGACTTGCACAATAGCTTAGTCTGACAGTGAGGCTCAATTATTGAACACAACGGAGCTTCTGGTGTGTGTGTGTAAACATGTACGAATTCGTGTGTTTGGGTGAAAATGCTCGCATACATGCTAATGTAATAGAGAATGTGAATGTTGCGCGCGCACCGTTTGTGTGCGTGTATGTGTGTGTGTGTGTGTGTGTGTGTGTGTGTGTGTGTGTGTGTGTGTGTGTGTGTGTGTGTGCTCGTGCGCGAGAGAGAGAGAGAGAGAGAGCGTGTGTGTGTGTGTGTGTGTGTGTGTGTCTGTGTGTGCCTGTGTGTGTGAGTGTGTGTGTGTGTGTGTGTGTGTGTGTGTGTGTGTGTGTGTGTGCTCGTGCGAGAGAGAGAGAGAGAGAGAGAGAGAGAGCGTGTGTGTGTGTGTGTGTGTGTGTGTGTGTGCGTGCGTGCGGGGGTGTGTGTGTGTGTATGCTTGTGTGTGTGTGCTCGTGCGCGCGCGCGCGCGAGAGAGAGAGAGCGTGTGTGTGTGTGTGTGTGTGTCTGTCTGTCTGTCTGTTTGTCTGTGTGTGCCTGTGTGTGAGTGTGTGTGTGTGTGTGTGTGTGTGTGTGTGTGTGTGTGTGTGTGTGTGTGCTCGTGCGAGAGAGAGAGAGAGAGAGAGAGAGAGAGAGAGAGAGCGTGTGTGTGTGTGTGTGTGTGTGTGTGTGTGTGTGTGTGTGTGTGTGCGTGCGGGTGTGTGTGTGTGTGTGTATGCTTGTGTGTGTGTGTGTGTGTGTGTGTGTGTGTGTGTGTGTGTGTGTGTGTGTGTGCCTGCCTGCCTGCCTCCCTGCCTGCTTAATATCTGCACGCGTATAATCGTATGGGAGTGCTGTATTTGTGTTGTTTGCTTTTGCGTCTACGTCTGCAGGTGCGTTTATAAGTTTATTGATGCAAGCGTGTGAATGTGCTAAATGTGTCGTCTTTAATGCCATTGCTCAGTTCCTTTTGATCCATTTATCTCGTGTTGGATTTTTGTTGTTGTTGTTGTTACAATTGATTATCAAGCACGTGCTTATGCACACACACACACACACACACACACACACACACACACACACATATATATATATATATGTGTGTGTGTGTGTGTGTGTGTGTGTGTGTGTATGTATGCATATGTATATATATATATATATATATATATATTTGTTAAAAATATTTTAAAAAAATGGAGTGCTAAAATCAATCGACAAGCTTGTTTCAAGATATAAGATATATATCTCTCCTCAGGATGTCTTTTTTGTGGCACGCCAACGATCTTTTATGGCGTGCGAGACCTGATTTAATCTCAGTGTGTTCGTGCCGATCTCATTTACTGCACGTGAGGCCTGTGGTTTTTGTTAGGGCCTGTTCAGGGGGAATGTGCTAGCAAAGATTTCCACTTGTGCCTGCAATTATTCACTATTTCTACTTTTGTGTTCAGAGTTGCTAAGTATGGTTTGCATAATATTAACCATTTTTCTGTGGAGCATAGATTGCATTTTTTTGAAATATTGTTGTATGGTGTTGCTCTTTTTATGATTTTCCATGATATGCTGTAGTCTATTTTTTTATCTTTGAGTTTCCAGATGTATTTACTCAGTTCTGTTTGATTTTTGTATTTTTCATTTTTGAATGATTGTTTATGGTTTGCGTATCTGGTTTTGAAAGTGTTTTCAGTAATCCCTATGTATGTTTCTTTTTCATTTTCTGATGTTACCGTAGCTTGGTATACAATATTGCTGTGAAGACATTTGTTGCTTAGGGGGCACTGTTCTTTTTTGGTGCAATTGCAAGATGTCCTTTCAGCACCCTTCTCTTTTGTGTTGCTTTTCATTTTGTTAGATGAGTCAATTATGTTTTTGAGGTTGGGCATACATGAGTATGATAGTTTAATGGTCTTTTTGTTGAATATTTTGGACAGTTTGTGTTCTTTTGGAAATGATGTTGTCAAGATTTTAAAGAATTCTTTTCCTACATTTGTTTTTACTTGTCCATCATATGGTGGGTTGTACCATATGATCTTCCTTTTTCTGTTTTTCTTATTTCTGTTCGTGTTATTGTCTGGGCTGTATTGTAGTTTGTAATTGTAACCACTTTTTTGTAATGCTTCTTGGTATTCTTTTGCTGCATCATTGAATGCATTTTCATTGCATGATAGGTTGGATAGTCTCTTGTTTATCCCATTGGGTATTGTTTTTAGTATAGATGGTGGGTGGTTGCTTTTGATGTTTACATAGATTGGTGTGTCATTGGGTTTTTTGTATGGTTTGTACACATTGTCATTGAGGTCTAATGTTATATCTAGGTAATTCACTACTTTTTTATTTGCTTCTATTGTTATTTTTAAATTGTGGTTTTTGAAGATTTTACATAATTCTTTTTTCTTGTTTTCTATAGTTCTTGGATTATTGTTTAATGCAGCGAGGCCGTCATCTCTGTACAAACCAACCTGTTTTCCAAGTTGTTTTTGGATGTTGGATAGCATGAATAGTCCGACTAGTTCACATGTTTCGGCACCATCATACGATCCCATGGTTACATCAAATGTGGAGTTTTTGTTCGTTTTTTTAAATCCAAGTTTCATTTCTGCTGTGGAGTAAGATTTTCTTGGTGTGGAAGATGATCTCCATTTCTGACTCTGTTATTTTTGTGTATTTGTTGGCAAATTTCAAAGCTTTGGTGAGTAGTTCTTCATCTATGGATGGGTAGAAATCCAACCTATCATGCAATGAAAATGCATTCAATGATGCAGCAACAGAATACCAAGAAGCATTACAAAAAAGTGGTTACAATTACAAACTACAATACAGCCCAGACAATAACACGAACAGAAATAAGAAAAACAGCAAAAGGAAGATCATATGGTACAACCCACCATATGATGGACAAGTAAAAACAAATGTAGGAAAAGAATTCTTTAAAATCTTGACAACATCATTTCCAAAAGAACACAAACTGTCCAAAATATTCAACAAAAAGACCATTAAACTATCATACTCAT
>JAMYXO010000102.1:32500-45000 GCA_033310375.1 Conus canariensis
TCAGCAAGGGAAGCATCTCTTGCTCCTGTGATTGAAAAACGGTGACTCTCTCTCTCTCTCTCTCTCTCTCTCTCTCTCTCTCTCTGTCTGGCTGGCTGGCTGGCTGTGAGTCTGTCTGTCTGTCTGTCTGTCTGTCTCTCTGTCTGTCTGTCTGTCTGTCTGTCTGTCTGTCTGTCTGTCTCTCTCTCTCTCTTTTTAATAATAATAATAATGGTTTCTTATATAGCGCTTAATCAAACGAATTTCTCTAAGCGCTTTACAAAGTCATACTACATTCACCCTTCTCATATACAATAATACACCTTACACCCAACTACAAATACTGCTACTACAATAATTAACAAATCCTAATCCTACCAATGTGACATTCACTTATTTTTCAAATATTACTACAAAAACTTAATCCTATAACGTTCAATCATACAACAAATACATATAATAGAGAACATACACATACGCTACATTTGAAAAGGCCCAGACGGCTATGAGTTAGGTTGTACCCCCCCCCCCCTCCCCACAGCATTGACTAACTATGAGAAAATAGATGGGTTTTAAGTTTAGACTTGAAAGAAGAGATAGAATCTGAATGTCTGAGAGAGTCTGTTCCACGTCGCTGGAGCTTGAAAAGAGAAAGATCTTTCACCAGTAGTAGTCCTGAAGCGAGTCATTCGCAGAAGGCGGTCGTCAGCACAGGAGCGTAGTTGTCGAGAGGGGGTGTAGATTTTAAGGAGATCTGAGAGATAAGAAGGTCCATTTTCAAAGAGAGCAGAGAAAGTGAGAGTTGAGATTTTGTATGAGATACGGTTTGAGACAGATAGCCAGTGAAGAGAGTGGAGTAGAGGCGAAATGTGATCATATTTTCCTGCTCTACAGACGACTCGGGCTGCATGATTTTAGATTCGCTGTAATCTTTCTATCAGGTATTTTGGAAGGCCGGCCAAAAGTGAGTTGCAGTAATCTATTCTAGATAAGACAAATGCACAAATGAGAGTTTTTGTAGCATCTGTAGAGAGAAGGTGACGTACAGAGCTGATTCTTCTTAGTTCTAAATAGGCAATCTTGCAAATATTTGAAACCTGTTTCTCAAAGGAGAGGGATTGGTCAAGTATGACCCCTAGACTGCGGACAGAGGTGGAGACAGAGACAGCACAGTCATTGATAGTGACAGTTGAAGGCAGAGAAGGATGGTTAGGCTGTTTTATCACGAACATGAGTTCCGTCTTGTCGTCGTTTAGTTGTAGTTTGTTGGTTGTCATCCAGTCCTTCAGGTCTGCAATGCAGTCCCGCGTCCGAGAAATCAGGGAGTCAATTTCAGCAATGGGAGCCGTCTGATGAAGCCGAGTATCGTCAGCAAAGCTCTCATGCGACATGGCGTGACCACTGATGACGTCAGACACAGGACTAGCATACATCTGTTAGTCTGTGTCTGTCTGTCTGTCTCTGATTTTACGCGCGCCCACGTGGGCGTGCGCGCGTGTGTGTGAATGTGTGTGTGTATGTGTGTGTGTGTGTGTGTGTGTGTGTGTGTGTGTGTGTGTGTGTGTCTGTGTGTGTGTGACTGTGTGTGTGTGTGTGTGTGTGTGTGTGTGTGTGTGTGTGTGTGTGTGTGTGTTGAAACAGATACAATCGTTTTCCTCATTGAAAGTCAGTCGCCCGTCCCCATTGTTAGCTCCCTTCCGAAGAGACGTCCTCTTTCGAACGTCTCTAATAATAACATTTAGTCATCTTAATGAGGCGAAACGCGACACGTTTCCTCTGACATTAGTGAAACACGATGAGTTCCCCCCCCCCCCCCCCCCCCGCCTTTCTCTCTCTGTCTCTGTCTGTCTGTCCGCCTCTCTCTCTCTCTCTCTCTCTCTCTCTGTGCGTTCGCGCGCGTGTGTCTGCACAAGTCAGACGGGTTTACCCACAAAAATCGTGGAAAATGTGTTTGGGTTTCCGTTTCCAGTCTTTATTGACTTCATTACAGACTTTCTCTGACAAACCTTTCCCAGCTATTATCAAGCAGTCGGTTTTTTTTTTTTGTTTTGTTTTGTTTTTAAACGACGCAAAGAGCGACTTGCTATTTCCCTTGTGCCTGGCCTTCTCAGTCGTGGAACACTGGAAAATGAGGCCAGGAACATCTATACCGTCAGTGTTATTGTATTCGACATCTCAGACTGTCATGAGACCACCACTGAAATTGCAGCAACATAAAACACAAACCTCGATTCTCCTGGTGCGAAAAGAGACAACAAGGTAACAAAGATATACTCTCTCTGTCTCTGTCTGTGTCTGTCTGTCTGTCTGTCTCTCTCTCTCTGTATGTGTGTGAGTGTGTTGTGTGTGTGTGTGTGTGTGTGTGTGTGTGTGTGTGTGTGTGTGTGTGTGTGTGTGTATCTCTGTCTGTCTGTCTGTCTGTCTCTGTATATATATGTGTGTGTGTATGTGTGTGTATGTGCGTGTGTCCTCAGGCGCGCGTGTGTTTGTACCTACATATTGGAGATGTGAGTGGGAAGTGAGAAGGGCATGCTAGGGTGGAGTGGGCTGTTTGGAGCATGTATGTACTTTCGTCATTCGTCTGTTACATTGAGACAGTTTCTTGATTAATTTTCCTCTTGGAATTGATGTTGGTTTCTATTTATCGGAAATGGTATTCAGTTTCATATATATCGCTGTATGTTTGTTTGTTTTTGTTTAATCATAAACACGATGTGAACTCTACTACGATTTGCTGAGTGGGAGTAAAATCTATTGAAAGTTCGTTAACCCGTATTTTTTTTAACCTAAGTTTCCAAATAATATTGAATAATCGGAAATGTGACAGAGGTAATGCTTTCCCAATTATCTGTTGGCTTGCCCGTTTCTTTGCTAGCAAGATCACAACCCAGAACGTGCCAACCGATTTTAACGACTGTTTGTAGAAAGATGGATCATGGCGTAGAAACCAAGTCAGTCCATTTTGGTGCCGATCAGGAACGAGGACGATGCCAGCAATGTGTTCTCCATTTTTCGTTCACACTGCGAGACAGGACTGCTTTTTCATCATAACATTCTTGACCTTTTTTTTTCCAGACATAACGCATGTATGTCAGCTGGATGAAAAAAGCTCATCACATGCGATAGAATTTATGATTTATATGAACGTGTAAGGTTCGTTGTAGTGTTTTCCATATTGACCTATTCCCGATTTTGGCCTACTCCTAGTTTGTCTATTCCCCGGGCGCCCGTTGCCGAATCGTTTATACCCAGATTGGTGATCGTTGATAGTCCGTTTTCAGTTCACCTATAAACTCAGTAAGACGTCATTTGATTTTCATATTTAAAAAGTGAATAGTGGTATACACCACTCAGCAACACACCTTGCACGCACAAAAGCACACAAGTACACACCATGCGTGCACGCTTGCGGATACACACATTCTTTTTAATTCATGCGTAGGTGGGAGCGTAATGTGTTTAAAAGTTTACAAAGTTTATTCAGTAAATAGTGCTGATCAGCGGCGTGTGTCTATTGTTTTATTATTAGGTAAGTAGTGATAATTATCACTCCGTAACACACCTTGCACGCACTCAGGCGCCCCCCCCCCCCCCCCCTCCCCCAACATACACACACATGCACACACACATACATACACACAAACACACATGCACGCACGCACGCACGCGCGTGCGCGCACACACACAGACACACACACACACACACACACACACACACAGAGTATCTAATATCACGAATAGTGGATAGACGTTAAATGAAGGACACACACACACACACACACACACACACACACACACACACACACACACACACACACACACACTCATACACACACACACACACACACACACACACACACACACACACACACACTCATATACACACACACGCACACGCATACACACACACACACGCACACACACACACACACACCACACACACACACACACACACACAGTGATGCATTCGGAATTACATTTGGCCGGTCTCAAGTCCTGTTGCAAAGTACAAGTTGTGCCCTAAACAGACAAAACCGGACAGGTGGGTAATCAGAACGGGACAACTAGCCGAACTCTCCAAAGGCCGCAGAGGAGGGTGGCGGCACCATCAGAGAGTCTGCGAACCAGGAACCGGGGAACCAGACCTACTCCTTTTGTTGCGGATCCGGACGACAGGCCCCGTCCTGTGAGCACAGCAACAGTCATGAGGGATGGGAGGGGTGGGGTGGGCGTGAGGCACTGGGTGGAGGCTGGAGAAGGGGGTGTTACGGCATACTTTGTCGCCCCTGCACACTTTGTCGTCGGCGACAAACTGTGCTGCATGCTTTGTCGCCGACGACAAAGTGTGCTGCACAGTTTGTCGTCCCAGCCATGACAGAAATAAATTATCGACAAGTTTGCACACTTTGTCGCCCTTGCACACTTTGTCGTCACTTTTCATATGTGACATTGCTGCACACCTTGTCGCCCCTCGAAAGAAAAAAAAAACTTCAGATCTGAAGTCAATCGTGTACACTGGACTTAGACTTATTGTTGTTTTTTTTTTTGTAATCCCAGTTATAAGACCGTACTTTACAATCTACATGGAAAAATTCTGTGTGCGTGCGTGCGTGCGTGCGTGCGCGCGCGCGCGCGCGTGTGTGTGTGTGTGTAAAAAATATGTTCCACACGCTACAGACGGAACAACTGTGATGATCTCTGAAATGTAGGACATATGTTTGCTGTGGGTCTGGCACGATGACGACATTTTCATTTTATTTACTTATTTGTCTATTTATTTATCACAGAATAACCGTTAATAATGGTTATAACGGCAAATAACTGTTTTTTCTTCTTTCAAAAGCTACTTGACCGATTGTAAAGCGGTTTGGACGAATTTGTGTCAAATCAAGGCCTTCCTTTAGATAATGGGATATAATTGTTACAATTCTTTAAATAACTGTTAAAAACTGTTGAAATACCAGGAAAATATGTTTCACTCTTTTCACAGAAAACTGATCGTTCTGAAAATTGGTAGGTATGTTAAATATGGTTAAGGCTGATGCTGACATTTTATTTTTCAACGATCTTCACCGGCTTCCGCCGTGACGACCATAAATGTTTCTTCTCTCTCCTTTATTGAATAACTTAGAATCTACTTGACTGAGTTTTAAGCGATTTTTGAGAGATTGTGGCAAAGCAAAGAGCTCATGATACAAATATGGATATGGGCCTATATTTGTGACAGTTAGAAAACGTTGCTATTCAAGATAAACTGGGAGTACAATCATATGCTTTGCATCTTGTTATAATTATTTCCCTAGTTATAGGTCTGTTCCCCTCTATTTCATTAAGTGCCTATTTTAACCAATTTACAACAGCCCCCCCCCCCCCCCCCCCCCCCAAAAAAAAAAAAAAAAAAATCACATCTCGTGATTAATCTGAGTTTTCGTGTGTGCAGTGTTTGTCGTTGGCAAGTGTATGAGTGAAAAAGATTGTATATGATTATATGTATCGGGGCTGGGGGTAAAGAAAAGTTACTCTTTTTCGCCAGAGTATTTGAGCGTGGCTCTTTTGTCTTTGACAGGCTTCCTGCAGTTCCTACATCCAACTAGTCCATGTTGAGTGTAGACACCACAAAACTAGATTTAATGAAACTGGGAGTACAAAAATGAGGCCCTTGTGTGGCATTAACTGAATTGAATGCTTCTAGTGTAAACTCAGGCGCTCGAAATAGGGTTTATTTGTCTGGGAACATAAAATTGACTACGTTTTAGGATAGAGATTTAAAGACAGAAATGATAATAGGTTAGACAAAAAAAAAGAACTTTGCATTCAAACACACTAAACAGAAGAAAGAAAAATCTAGGGTACAAGTTAAAAAACAATGGAAACGTTCTTTCTGCAGATCGTTTTATTCATTTTGTCATCAACAGGAAACACAGGCGTATTTAAACATCTAATCATTGTTCAAAGAAAGCTAGAATGTAACAAAAGGAGAAGAAAAAACAAACAAACAAACAAAAATTCAAATGTGAAGCTTTAAACAGCTACAGCAGACAGTGTTTTTCTTCCCAATAAAAAATAGTTTACATTTAAATTTCTTGCATTTGTCTCATTCAAAATCATGTCGGATCCAGCGTTATGCACATTTTATAATAAACGATGAAATGTTAACGCGTTTGCAATCAAAGAACTTTTACTGTTTTCAAGTTTAGTTACACCAGAACCTCCTATACCAAATCCAACAACAATGTAGAACTACACAATCTACAACATACGGCTGTTTTGAATTTCAGGCAAACACACAGCGCCAGTATGTGATTTGACACGACTAGAATGAAAATACTGTCAAGTTCAGTACTGTAATTTTCAGCGTTTTCTAAATTTACACACTCAGCCAGCAATTCAGCCGTAAACTTTTTTTTTTTTAAAGAATATAAACAAAAATTCGACAAAATTAAGTAATGATGATAAAGAGAGTGACATGAAAAATTAAGAAAAGACCATGAAACACTACTCATTGTCACACATATATTCTACAAAAATCAAACCGTTGTCACATGAACAACACCCCAATGTAAAACAATGCAGTTGTTTTAAAAAGAAACTTGTTATCGTCAAATCGAAAATCAAACGATAATCAAAGTGTTCTAAAACGTAACACCATATACATGCAATCTGCAAGTGTACTTTCTGGCTTTTTTCCAGGTCTTTGATTCTCCATTTACACAATCAGAGTAGTCACCTGTGAGTGATGAATTTTTGTAGTTGTGTTATTGCTGTATGTCTTACACGAGTGTGTATATACCATGTTAACAGAGGTCTGTGGTCGAAGTTCGAAAAACAGTTTGAAAAGTCCTTGAAATATGAAGTCACTTATACGATTTATACTCATTCAAAATTCTCATTCAAAACGGGTGAACACGGAACTGCCAGATGAATCGCTTTTAAATGTTGAACACATTAACATATTACTGAGCACACAATTTGGCACACAGATTTTCAACAAGCAAACAAAAAATAATAAAACGCTGTCACATGAACAATATCCGAGTGTCAAATTCAGCTGGATATGTATACTGTGCACAATTATCAAAAACAAATTACAGAGTACAAACCGTAACAGCGAAACTTAAGAAAAATATCATTACCGTCACATCGACAATGAAAATGTCAAACGCAACATCGTAGCCATATTACACATTAAGGCCCATTTCTTTTCCTAACAGCCAGTCTTTAAATGCAAACTTGTGAGAAACTGCAAATCTTTGATTTGCTCACATTATACATAAAAGAAACAGTCTTTCAAAATGACAATTGAAAAGAGAACTGTGATGTGCACTTTCGTACAACCTTCTGCTGTGGCTGTGAGAAGACGATTTCAGAAACTGATCAGTACCTCTGATTTGTCCAAATGCCAGTGATATAAAAGTTTCTGAAATCGTCTTCCCTCAACCAGAGCCAAATGTTGTACCACTGTCTGTTATTTACAATCCGCCTGATTTCCAAGGCAAGACCGCTTGCTCGTCCTGCTGCACGTATCAGTCTTCTAATACTGACAGGATTTGGAACGTTGGGGATAACAGAGAAGTCAATGTGCAGTCTGGGTAAAGGGATTCTGGAAACTGTCAGCCTGAAAAATGTGTTCACATTTTGCAGCGTGTATCTGAAGCTTGGATCCATTCGGACTGCATGGTGGATTATCAAAGCCTGGATTTCTTGAGGCAAAAACTCGCGACTATCGAAAGGGACTGTAGGAGTCGGAGTGCCGTTGTCGTTGTTGTCAGGGACATCGTCATTGACTGTAGGAGTCGCAGTGCCGTTGTTGTCAGGGACACTGGCATTGACTGTAGGAGTCGCAATGCCGTTGTTGTTGTCAGGGACATTGGCATTGACTGTAGGAGTCGCAGTGCCGTTGTTGTTGTTGTCACGGACATTTGCACTGGCTGCAGGAGTCGCAGTGCCGTTGTCGTTGTTACCAGGGACTTTGGCATTGACTGTAGGAGTCGTAGTGCCGTTGTCGTTGTCAGTACCAATACATTGCAAAATCAGTGGAAGTCGCACTTCCCTGGGAACACCAATACTGGTGTAATGTTCAGGGTAATAACCCAGGGTCAGAGTGAAAATACCAGGATGGTATGGTCCTTGGTCTGGGGTGATGAGAGTAGAATAATCAGGGCCATTTCCTGATACCACCAATATTTGAACATGGTAGACGGCTGAGAGCGCGGACAAAGTCAGGTGGTCGCCGTACGTACCGTCTTGTCTCATGTCCATGACATAATCATGAACGTTTCCGTCAATGAATGGGCTGTATGTGTCCATGTTCTCGATGATATGGTTTACAGCGTCCCTTCGGAGAGCTTCTGCAGTTCTGTTGACTCCAAACAGGGAAAGCTGATGGCCAATAGCCTCAAATTGACAGTTACCAGGACTATCTGTTGGATCTAGGATCACTTCAATGTTCATGGCCTCCAGGTTTTTGATTCTGTCAGAATGATTCAAGGGAATGGAATGCTTTTGTCTGTGTTCTGTATTGAGCGCTGTTTCCCTTTTTTTCTCGGCATGTCTTTTCTTTCTTCGTTCCTTGTAGTTGTTGTGCTTGTAATATCAGTGACTGATATCTACTGACTCACCATTTCTCCGGTTTGTTTGTGGTATTGAATCTTGTATTTATTTCGAGCCAAAGATCGCTCAGTACCCTGCCTCTACAAACAGTCCTTCGATAGGGAACACGTATCCTACTGGTGGATTTTGGGGGGTACCGGATCAGAACCTCTTCGCCAAGACTGTACAGGGATGGACATTGGCGATGTGATGCGATGCTTTTCTTTGCTGCTTTTTCAGAGCCTTCTCTTACTTTGTTTATCAGTGATTCTGATCTGCTGAAATATACCTCAGACGAGCATTTTTTGGCCAGTACATCTTTGGGTGTGTCATTGATGGATTTGTGAATGAGGTGCAAATTCTTTGCCCAATTGAATCCTCCTTTGCAAGCTGTCATGAATTAAATTTTCTTTCGGATCTCCCGATCTGATCGCTCACATTTGCCTTGAGACTGTGGGTGATACGCACTACTCCTGATGGTTCTGACATTTTTAGAATGCAACAGTCGTTTCTAGCGCCCATTTTTGTCGTCTTTAACCACTTTTGACGTACCTCACGAATTTTGTCGTACCTCACGAGTTTTGTTCCCAATTTGGTAACCATTTTTGTCGCCCTTAACTGCTTTTGTCGTCCATGGGTCCAGGCAAGGTCACGAGATTTGTCGTCTCCATTAACCACTTTTGTCGCCAGGGGCGAGGTCACAAGTTTTGTCCCCACCCATCAACCACTTTTGTCGCCATCAATTATGACCTATTTACAGATGAGAAGTTGATAGTACATGGCAATCCTTCATGAATGAAGAAGATATGAGGAGTTCATAATAGATGGCCATCCTTCATGAACACTGCAGGAGATCTTCAAAAATACTACACTTGCTGTGTGGCAACATTTTCCAGTGGTGCATTTGAATCATTCAGTCAGTGCCCTTTAAAAGAAGCACCAGAAACTATGAAAATCTTTGAACCATTAGATATTGGCCACTGTTGAATACAACAATTGCTGAGCGACAAGTTTGTCACACCATGCACATTTATTATAGTTCTTGCGCTATTGCCCTTTTCAGGGACTATCAGATATCATGTAAATCTGTACGGAATCTGGTGTTAGGGGTGCTGGTATTGGGGTACTCAACATCAAGGGCACCAGGGTGTAAGCTAGTTTATATCTTTTTCTGAAAACACCACAGCCATACCATGTGGGTATTAGGTAGGCTACATGACAGGTGATGACAAATAACCACCTGATGATCTTAGGGTCAAGTACATCTGTACATCCGGTACCAGGTGCTACAAGATTATCAGTTTGTGCGTTTTTTAACTCTCTCTGTAGCTCTGTCCACAGGGGGTATGTTGTTCCACACAAGGGGAATGCATCTTAAATCAGCGAAAGCTGGAGGGATCTTAAACTAAATGAACAAACAAACTGCTCAGTTTCTGCCAGAACCTTTTAGATGTTTTATCTATTCTGTATATATATATATATATATATATATATATATATATATGTGTGTGTGTGTGTGTGTGTGTGTGTGTGTGTGTGTGTGTGTGTGTTCAATTCAGTTCATATTGTTTATAGCCTAGTTGACCTGATTGTGTCATCTCAAGGCTGTATCCCGTTGACTATGTACAGTCATGTTAGGATGACCTACACTGCTCCCCCCCCCCCCCCCCCCCACACACACACACAAAAACGTCAATGGACATGTCTCACCAGCCCTAACGATGGGCCATGCTCGCAGGATCATAAAACTGGGAGGTGCTAGGAACGTTCAACATTCCCTGAATTTTTTAATCTAGGTTAAAAAAAAAGTCTATAACGAATCATTAAAAAATTCACTGATAAAGATAAATACATAAAAAGGTGGCAAAAATAGCCTAATACTAACAATCTATCACAAACATTTCTATGATACTGTTACCTAAACTTTGCATCCCACTTTTCCTACCTATCTTATACTAATACAAAATGGATGTACATGGCCCAAGCAGAGAAAGATGACAGACATCCAATGGAAGGAACACGGGACAATGCAAGTCAAGAGCATGGTAATGATTTCTTGAAAAAAGGAAGGTGAATGATCTAAGGGGAGGCAGAATGTTAAGAAGGAGTAGCAGACGACAGCAAAGCAAGAAGGGAAAAAGGCAGAGTCACAGAGAGCAATAGAAAAAGAGGAAATTACTAGCACAGAATTTCTAGAAGGTGGGAATACGATTTATTCAGAAGAACCGGCAGCATCCCAATGCAGGGATGTGTGTGTGTGTGTGTGTGTGTGTGTGTGTGTGTGTGTGTGTGCGTGTGTGCGTGTGTGTGTGTGTGTGTGTGTGTGTGTGTGTGTGTGTGTGTGTGTGTGTGTTTAGTGTATGTATGAGTGTCCATCCGTGTTATGTTGAGTATGCATGATTTTTTCTAATGTTGACAAATGTTTATGATGTGCTTTATATCATTTTGACACATTTGTTTTTATCACTTTGGAGTTTTTTCTAATTCTTTTCTAGGTTATTAACTATGCCTATGGTGGTGATGAATATAATATTCAATCACCGCTCTATAACTCAAAAACAAGGCTAGCTACAGCAACCCACCCCCCCCCCCCCCCCCCTCTTTTTCTTCCCGACGCTGTTCGATGTCCGTTCGGCGATCTTTGACATACTAGTTGGAGTACTTCGAATAGAGCTGGAACCTTCCAGTATGGCTCATTAGAGGCAGCAGTCAATGAACTTTTATCACATTAAATATCTTATATATCAGTAAATTAGTTTGGGAGCTAGAAGGAGAAGATCGGCAGTACCCAGAAAACCGGGAAAAAAACGTTTGATGTCTGCTTGACGATTTTTGATATTCAATGTTGGGTACTTAGCATAGGGCTAGAGCCTTGAAATATAGCTCATTAGAAGCAGAAATGAATGGCATTTCACCACCTGAAATTTCATATATATTGATAAATTAGTTTGGGAGCTACAGGGAGAAGATCGGCAGTACCCGAATTTACCGAATTTTCCCCGGCACTGAAGGGGTTAAGAGAAAATTGTTACATGAGATCTTGTTTTCCACTTACTGATTCCTATATTGCACTCTGAGAGCGTAGTCAGCTTTATTCCTATATATTTTGGTTGTAGAAATTTTGGAATAAAGAAACAGAGGAGAGCATTACTGAAGATAGTCAGCCTTGAGATGGCCCAATCAGGTCGACTAGGCTATAAACAATATGAATTGACTGAAGACACAAACATGTAACTATTTGAGCATGTGAGCAAAGATGAATTTTTAGTCAATTTTAAGATACAAAGTTAAAACAACAACAACATTTTTTCGATCAAATTTTGGAAATAACCCAAAAAAAAGTCACCATAATTGATTTTTAGATAGATAAAAACCTCCATTTTTTGTTTAGAACAGATATTTCGAAATATTTCTGTGAAAACAAAATACCATATCTCAATTGTTCAGAGAGTAGTCTTGAAAAAAGGTGGTTATTTTGCAGTCAATTTGGGCTGTTGCCATGGCAACCAGGTGACAAAAGGAATGCTATTGGCATTTTCATAATCCACAAATGTCATCCTTTCAATATAACACATCATTCTTTTCCTTATTTAAACTTTAATTTGTCCTCTTCCAAAGACCCATGTTTCACCTTGAAGTCACCCTATATCAAGTTTGGCTATTTTCTTTAGATTAGATAGTGAATGACTTTGTTTAGGCTAGTAAAAAATCAAGTTGCACAAGACCGGTGGACAAAATGTTAATTTTTAGAGCTACCCTAGACAACATTTTAAAAGAATGACACTTTTTTTTTTACCTCTCTGTTTCTAAATAAAAGGGGCGACAAAAATGGTTAATGTTGGATGACAAAACTCGTGAGGTTGCCCCGGGTGACAAAAGTGGTTGATGTAGACGACAAAACTGGTGAGGTTGCCCCGGAAAAATGGACGACA